>PVLA01009096.1:0-80094 GCA_004027455.1 Hydrochoerus hydrochaeris
GCCCATCAGAACAGTGGAGCAGTGGTTAGATTGAGTCTGTTCCTAACAGGAGATTATTAAAAATAACAATGTTGTAACTGAAGCTGGCCCAACACCCCTACCAGCAAGGAGACAGGAGGAGATGCAGCCAGAACGCTTTCTGCTGCTACATTCAACACAGATTCTGTTTCCCCAAACACCCCTACCATGCTAACTAAATGTTGGCGATTTGCATCTGTTGGTTTTAACATTTTGACCATAATAAATATGCACATTTGTTTGACTGTGACTCGTTGGTTAAAAATAGCATTCACGAGGCGTTTCTTGTGTTCTGTGGTTGCACAAGTTTAAATGATTTGCAGATGCATAGTCCCTGGAGAGCAGCGGTCAGGCTTGTGATTTCTCAACTTTACAGCGGTAAGAGTTAGATATGCATTCAGCGGGAGCCCTGTGTTAGGCAGGAGGGGTGATCAAAGCATATGGCGAATGTTTAAATTAGAGAATTTATCGCAGGAACATCCACGCTCCCTTGCACACGTCTCTCCCGTCCTTCTTCCACTCTCTGAAGCAGTTTGCACAGTGGCAATTTCTGTCAAATAAAAACATGACGCATGCTGTATCCTCAGCCACCTGATTCACTGGATCTGGCACCAGATGATCTCTAGCTCTTCCCCAAAGTCAAGATGTCCATGAAAATTCAATATTGTGAATTCATTCAGGACACAGAGACAACCCTCTCAGCACAGCTAAAGACCCTCAGGAAAGAGAACTCCAGAGCTGCTTCAGACAGGGACAGCAAGGCTGGGGAAAGTGTGTTCAAAGTGAGAGGGCATATTCTGAGGGGGATTCGTGATGAGTATCTTATACTGTATAATTTAAAATTTTTAAAACATTTGCTGTATCTTTTGATCATACCTCCTACGCTAACCACGCATTAATGGTGAGTATCCATGCAAAACCTGAATTTTGCGCTTTCGGTATTGTGTTCCATGAGTGAGTCGTTCTACACCTTGCTGTACAGCAGGCTTTCTGTGAGATGGTTCTACAAAACGCATGCTGCTCTCTCTGAGTGTGTCCGAGGCCGGCAAGGCTGGCAAGGGAGGGAAGAGAGGCTGTTGATGGAGGACAGGCTGTGGCCTGGTAGACCCGTGGAAGCTGAAAGTACTGAAGATAGAACCCACATTCCTCCCCAGCCTGTGCCCTCGTGGACTGCTCAGCCCAGCGGAGCGCCAGCTGCTTTCCACTGTGCCTGGACGTCTGGCTGGGGCCCAGGAGGCAGCGTGGCTCCACACGGCACAATCAGGAAAGGATCAAAATCCAGACCTGGAGCTCTGGCTCTGTGGACGTACACAAGATCACAGAATTAGGATCCAGGGGCGTCTATATTAAACGCCTCATTCTCACAGTGCACAGATGGTGCGCAAGGCGCCACACACGCTAGGCGAGTACAGCATCACGGCAGGACGGCAGCCCGGCTGACCGCACCCCAGCCCCAGGGTGCACTCCTGCCCAGAACTGTTGTGAGCTGAGGATGGGCTCATGAGGATGATCCCAGTGCAAACGGAGGGGCACCTGTGCTAACAGTGACTCCACGCAGTGCGTTCTTTCCAGGAGGGCGGACTCTGTCAGGTCAGGTGAGCACAACTGCAGAACCCAGGCAGAGCCATCTCTGCTCACCCGGTCCCAGCAGCTGGATCAGAGCCAGCGGCACTGTCTGCGCAGAGGTGGGTGAGGCCAGAGCCATCCCTGAGCTCGGGAGACATGGCCAGGCCGTGGCCCTGATGGACCTCCCGGCCTCTGCACCGGCAGAGCTACAGGCCACCTCGAGGAGATGAGGAAGTACCTGCGCTTCGCTCCATGCCTTGCAGAGCAGGTGGAGATGTGTCCCTGGGTGACCACCGCATGCTCACTGGGATGGAACAGGAGCTGGAGGCCAGCACTTCCCTGTGTGTCTCTGAGCCCTGCTTCCCCAATGTCCCAAACGCTTCGGTCCTGAGTTCCTTCACATAGAAACGTGTCACTGTTACACCTGGTCCCTACAGGAGGGCCTGGAGGAGCCACTGCCCACAGGGGTGGCTGTCCCTTAGCACAGGTAGCAGGTGTTTATCCCAGGACAGTAGTGTCTTTCTGGGGAAATGAAGATTGAGAAGTTTCATGACGTATCAGGGGAAATCTTCATGCGAGTTTGGGGTGCTGCTGTGCTCTCTGGGGCTCAGCAGACTGGGGTTGGGTGCCAGGCCCATGGCACTGTCGGGTCCAAGGCAGCATGGATGTGTGGGGGCTCCACCACACCACCTGTCTGCTCTGTCTCTGTGCTGCCCACACAGCCTAAGGATGTCCTCTTCCTTTACAGGACAGGATTTCAGACTCCTGCATCCCAGGACAAGTAGGAAAATCTCCCTTTCCAGGAGACCAGGAGCACCAGCTTGTACCCAGGCACTTGGGTCCCTGCCTGCAAGGCAGGCAGAACTCTGAGGCTGCCTTGCAGAACTGTCCAGCCTGTGGCCAGCAGCTGTCCTTGGCCACAGGCCAGGCCATCAGTGGGTGCTGTGTCTTCATGGAGACTGCAGGGTCAACCTCACGGGTCAAGGCCTAGGGCTGGTGGGGCCCTTTCCCACCTGTGCTCCTCCTGTACAGGACAAGTATAAGGATAAATGTGCATCGCATGGGCTGGAAGTGCAGGCTCAGGCTTGCTTTAATGTGACCTCTGCACTGCGAGGGATTGGGGCTGGGGTCCTGGGCAGGGGACATCTCTGAGAAGGCTGCTCACCGTATCTACCTGCAGAGGAAGCTGGGGCCTGACTTTCCTCACTCATCCTGTGAAACGGGGAGATCCAGGACCCAAGACTCACCCCAAAGCCTGTGAAGGTCTGGAGATGCCACTGAGAGTGCCAGCTACGCAAGTCCCTGTGACCTCATTGCTCAGCCAGGCCCCCCTCTCCCCTGTGTCAGTGTGTGGAGACAAACTCGCAGAAGAAAGCTTAAGCTCAAAACTCTGTCTTCCTGGGTCTCTTCAAAGCTCCCTGGGGTTCCCTGGGGACAATTTGGGGGCTGGGACAGGCCAGGTGGGAATTCACCTGGGAGGAAGTTGCCTCTGCCTCCCAATCCCCTTCTCCTGGGAGTGGCACTGCCATGGGGCCATCTAGTGGGCAGAGGTAAGAATTCCCCATGCTTAGGACAAAAGTGCCACCAAGTCACCAACCACCTCCCACCCAGCTTTGTTAAACCCCAGTTCCTAGAGGCTACCTCCTTAGGCCAGGATTGGCACAGCAACCGGGGGACAGGGCTGGCAGTGGTGTTTCTGAGGACTTCACTCATTTTTCACAGCCTGTATCCCAGCTGCCCAGGGTCAGCTCTGCACCCCAAGGACCCAGAACAGTGCTGGGAACCCTGGTGTCATGACGGAGGACAGTCATGGTGGGTGCACATCACCTATGGCCGATAATAAAGATGATCCAACATCACCAGTGCCCCAGGCTGGGAACCCTGCTGTGCCTACAAACGTCAGTGGGTCTCTCATCACCTTCCCTCTGCTTTTCCTTCCTTCCGCCCAGTTGTGCATCTGAAGGACAGCATCTGACTCTTTATTTCCTCCAGGAGATCTCAGCAGGAGTCTGGGACAGCAAGTCACTTGGGAGGGGACCACAGAAACCCCTACTGGAGTATAAAAGAGACAGGGCAAAGAGACAGGGCAAAGGGACAGGGCAGGGCAAGGCAACCACTGAAACCTGGGGTCCAGGTAGAGGTGCTGTGAGTCCCCCAGCAGCTGGCCCTCTGCTATTGGACACTGTTATGGTATAGACATGGATGTTCTCCAAAAGGCTCATGTTTGGAGGTGGAGCTTTTGGAAGGCAACTGGATCATGGTGTGCTAAACTCATTAGGGGCTTCATCCATGGGTGAACTCAGGGCTGAATGTGCTGTTAGGAGGCAGGGCCTGGCTAGAGGTGGGCACTGGGACCATGACCAGGAAGGATGTATTCTTATCCCCATCTTCTCCCTCTCTCTCTGCTTCCTGGCCACCATAATGTGAGCTGCCTTCTTCTGCCAAGCCCTTCTACCAAGCCCTTCCTGCCTTGGAGCCAGCTGACCATGGACTGAACCCACCAGAACTGTCAGCCTAGCAAATCTTTCCTCCTTAGCTCACAGTGTCAGGAAAGTGACTCCTGTAGTGACCCTGGGCCTCAGGTGGGGGAATTACCAACTTGTCCATGATATGTGCCTGCCCACTTGGCTCTCTCCACCCTGAAGTGTGATCAGTCCAGCTCACACCATACCACTCTGTCACTTCACATCCCTGAAACTCCTGGGAGCAGGATCAAGGGAGACTTAGTGGTGAGACCACCCCCAAAGCTGATCCAAGTGTCCGTGAGCTGAGTCCTTACCATGGGGATGAGACCAACTTCTGTGAACTGGGGCCACCTGGCCAGGGTTTTGGACCTAATCACTGCAAAAAGTGTTACATCAAGGCCCAAGCCAGGCTGGGCTGCATTTGCTTGTGAAGAAAAGCAATGCTTTTGCTGAATTTCACATTTTCTACCAAATAATGACCTTTTAGAAGTCACAGAGGAGATCACAGTAGGAAGATGGAGCTGTACCCTGCTTGAGCTGGCTACGCAGGGAGACACAGATGCTGGCAGGAGAGGAGGAAGACAGGAGCCAGGAGCCAGGTGCTAATTCACTATCTGGCAGCCCGTACTTTCCTCTTGGGCCTCTGTGGACCTGGGTCCAGCAGGCACAGCCCATGGCAATCAGCTTCAGGTCCACGAAGCAAATGCATGGTCCTCGTCACCACCAGGGCTGGTCAGACCCTGAACAGGTGGTTGACAGTGTCCTGCGTCCCCTCAGCCCTTCTGAGTGCCCACATTTCTAGAGCTCCCCAGAACCCCCCCTACTGTACCCCTCTTCTCTACGCAGGATCACACCAAGACCCAAAGATCACACAGACCGTCAGCGAGGGGATGTGTAAGGACAGGATACAGGACAGTGTCCCAACACCCCCTGCCTGGGGAGGGCAGTTCCTGGGGTCCACGAGCTCCCCAGCTGTCCAGGGAGCAGCCCCAATGCCCACCCTAAGTTCACTTGCTCCCCAAAGCCCTCATCCTTCCCATCCCACCTCCCTGCTCCATCTGTGCTCCCAGGGGCCTCCCACGAGACCACCTATGCCAGGCCCCGTCTCTGGGTTCACTGGGCTCAGAGGCAGAGCATGAGTTTTCCTGCGGACAGAGCCCAAGGAGGGGGGCCTGGCTCCACCCCTCTGCTGCCTCCTCCTGAGACAGCCCTGGACCTGTGCTGGTGCTGCCCACTCCCTGCTGCTCAGTGCCCCGCAGTTGAGTCCTCCTGCTTGGCTCTTTCCTGGCTTCCAGAGAACCGTGGAATCGCACTGCCTGCTGGTCACAAGCCTTGCAGTCCCCAGTTCAGTCCAGGACTCAGCAAGCAGAGAAATCAGTGGGGTGGGGGCAGCCTGTGGAGCTGATGAACGGGAACCAGGTGGCTTAAAGCAGGAGGTGGTGGCCGTAAGGAGGCATCAGTGGGGAGCTGAGCATCCACGTCAGGGCTCCAGCAACACCTGGCGCTGGGCAGCCCACAGGAGACTCCAGCTTTGGCTCTGCCAGCTGTGGCCTGTGCCATCGCTGGCACTGCCTGAGCTGTAGGGCCATCGCTCCAACTTTGGCTCTGTCTCTGTACACCACCCTTTCAACGTCCGCCTCAGTCATGTGTGTCAGGGCTTCTGGACTCTGCCCTATGACATCATCTTAATAAATTACATCCCAAAGACCTGACTTCCAGGAGAGGTCACATGCTGAGGTCCCGTGGATTAGGGTTTTGACAGCTTTTGTTTTAGTTTAAAACAGAGTCTCACTGTGTAGCCCAGACTGGCTTCAAACTCATCCTGCCTCAGCCTCCAGAGGGCTAGGATTACAGGTGAGCACTACAGACAAACTTTAATATACCTTTTTCAAGGGGCACAATTCAACCATGCCATGGGCATAAGGTCACAAGTCCCATGAGTGGCATAAACCTGGGGCCAGACACGTTATGCTACACAATGCATAGAACTGCACGATGCAGGAGATGGTGGGTGGCATCTCAGTGTCCCCTCCCACATGCAGGAGTGCTGGGGTGATGACGGGCTGGGGCCTTTGAGAGGCAGTTGGGCCTCAAGAACTCTTGTCTCAGGAATAGACTGACATAGAGCCACTCCGGCTTCATCACAGTCCAGAGGAGTTGACATGTACAATGCCAGGGAAAGTTGTCAGAATTCTCATAAATTCCAACCTACCACTTCCAGGTGAGAATTCAGAAATTGGCACAGGTCTGCAGCTGTGGGGAGCCCAGGGGGTCCTAAGTGCAGTCAAAACAATGGTGACCCAGAACCAAGGCCTTGATCCAGGGCTGAACCCAGGTTTCTTTAATTCAAGAAGAGGGAAGTGGCTCGGGATGAGTGACTGTGAGAGTGGCGGGCAGTCCGTGAGTGCTGGGAGTGGGGCTGGGTAGGAGGGGAGACAGCACCGCTGCAATACACAGAGAGAGGTGTGCAGAAAGGTCACCGGATTCCAGTAAGGTGACGGCCTCAAGTCTGGAGGAATCTGCATAACACAGTGTGAGGAAGTATCTTGTGTCACTTCAGTTTTGATGACTGCACTCCTGCCCTGAGATGTCACCGGCTCTTTCTTGAGCCTCAGTCCCAGCTGACAACACGGCATTCTTTGGCCTTGCTCACACTTAGCCTTAGGAAGATCTCGGCGGGCATCGCTGACCTGTCACATTGCTTCCAGGGCTACACAGCAGCACCTTGGCCAGACCCATGGGCAGCACTTAAAGCCAGCTGAGGGGGTGGAGTATTTTTCTAGACAGCTCTGCATGTGTCAGGGCATGGAAGTGGGGCAAGGGGAGCCAGCATGGAGACAAATGGTCCTCTTTCAAGGAGAGCCTCCCACAAGTCATCCTCCACAGACTGAGGCTTCCCAAGGCTCCCAGCCCACCCACATCCCAACCCTCAGAGGATGCAGCATCTCGGAAGCAGATGCCTCCCTGAGGGGCCTTGATCTGGACTCCCAGCCTCACCTGTGCCTCCTCCATAAACTGCCTGATCTTGGTGTTTTGTTACAGCGGCACAGAGGAAGGGCACAGCTCAGGAAGAGGCACAGTTTGTCACACACTGGAGGGGCAACGCATGGGGCCCCAGTGAAGAGCCCAGGCAACCAGTGTAAGGGGGAGGGACTTTGCAACCCAGAGTCTAATCCCCCAGGGCCACTGTGGCAGGCAGGACTAGCTGGCCTAGCTGGGCTGTGAGGAGGGGCGGGAAAGGGTGCCGGCTGACTTGTGTCTCTGGTCTCGATCTGCACACAACTTTCTGTTGGCCAGATGTAAACTGAAGCCAGTTCTCCAGAAGCCCTGAAAAAGTTTGCCAGGCTGGCTGTGGACCAGGTCTGAGGCTGTTCTGGCCCCACCCAGGCTGGGTCCCCCCACGAGGAGATGAAACCACAGAGCACCCCATTTCTGATGGCTCACAGGGACACCCTGCGAGCAGGATACCAAGCCCCGGCATTTACATGGCATCGGTGCCCTTTGAAGTTCTGATTAGCTCTTTTAATTACCCTGGGCCCTTTCAGCACTGAACTAATTAACGCTCTGGTGCCCAGGAAAGCATGAGTCTCTGTCAGCGGCTCCTGCATCACCTCTTTGTCCATTGCTTTCTGCTTTTCTTGTCTCCTTCTTGGCCGCAAAGTTTCCCCCGGGAGAACAGGGTGCTGGCTGGATGAGATGGCCTGCGTGGGAGAGCCCGGGAGGTGAGGAGGCTATGTTCCCAACCATCCCAGCCAGCACCCTGCGCACAGTGTCATTCTGGCAGTGACCATGGGACAGTGTCTCAGCCGCACAATCTGCCAGGTGAGAGTAAGAAAGAACCTGGCAGTGAGAGTGTGCTTCAGGGGCCAGCACCTATGTCTGGACGTCATCATGCACCAGGACCAGGAGCTGTGGCTGGAACAGCACATCCCAGGAATAGGTGGCCTCCTGGTGTCTAGCCAGGTGCTGGCTCTTTCATGGGGTGTGGCTGTGAGGAAGTCATTTGGGGGATAAGTTGGGTGTCCGCTCAGAGCTGGCCCAGCCATGGTGGCAGGGGACCAGATGCCCTTAGCACCAGCCACTCAGACCTCATTGTCAGTCCCATGGCCTTGCAGGAGCAGAGTTCAAGGAGGAGGCTCGGACCTGACTCCTCTGCTCTTGCAGGGGGTGTGCTTCTGCCGCCTGGCCAGAGTGGGGTGGCCAGCTGCTGCCCCAGTGGAGAGTGCCCCAGCTCAGGGGGAGTCACCGCGGTGATCTCTGCTAACCAACTGAGCACAAGGCAGAGGAAGTGGAAAAGAAATCCCAGCTGCCGTGAGGACAATCTGGCAGCAGAGGGCAGCAAAGGATGCTGTTTCGGAGTACACTGTGCAGGCTTGGTTCCATTGCAGTCCACCAAGGTGCGCCCCAAGCCTCTAGCATGACCGCAGGCCATGAGATGACAGATCTCAGAGAGTCTGGCTCAGGCCAATGGAGAAGCTTTGCTCTGAGCGGGCTGAGGGAGCCAGGTCTGGGGGCTGCCCTCACCCCCAACCCAACCCTGACATGGGGCGGCTTTCCTGGTCTCTCCCACAACCACCAGCCTTTTGTCTACAGAGATGAAAATCTCCCCTCCAGCTCCTTCAGACTCAGAGTCTTGCATATACAAGCCCTGGGTGCCCTGTGTCCTGGGTTAGTCCTGTGTGGCCCTGGAAGACCTGCTGGGCCTTCCTCCTACCACCTCCATCCGGGCAGAGAGGCAAGGAGGTGGGAGCCTGGAAGGACCGACCTGGGAAAACACAAAGCCACACTGAGCCCAGTTCACAGATTTTGTTTCTGAAGCTGCTGCACCCTCAGCTCTGGGGACTGTTTCCCAAATGACACGAAGAGCTACACGGGGCCCTGGTGAAGCGTGTCCTGTCCCTTGGAGGGATAAGGAGGAACCCATGCTACTTTCTTACCCACCCAGGGCTGATCCTGGAGTTGGGCCTGCCTCCCCCTCCCTGCTGCTTGCTGGGACCCTCCCCAAGACCACCCAGCCCCTGCCAGAGGAGACAGGTCAGGAGCTCGTTGGCTCAGACTCAGGGTGTTGATATATTGGGGTCTGTATGTTTCCCAAGGCTATGGGTGGACAACTTGGTCCTCAGGTGGGTCTCATGGCGTAGCTAGGACCTTCAGGATGTGGTGCCTAAAGGGAAGAAGTTAGGTCAGTGGGGATGTGACCTTGCAGGGGACATAGGCACCCAGCCCCTCCTTTCTTTTCTAGTCACTATGAACGAGCAATTGCCTCTGTCTCCTCACTGCCTAAAGCCACAGGGCCATGTGACCATGGACTGGACCTCTGAAACTATGAGCCACACCAAACCTTTTCTCTTTAATAAGCTTCTTTTCTCAGATTTTTGTCAGAATGATGGAAAACTGGCTAACAACCTCAATGTGGATCGTGGAGCCCAAAAGCAACTTGCAGACTCTCATCCCAGGAGTGGAGGCCCTGCCTTAAATCCCAGCTTCCCCATCATATCTGGGTGCCCAGGTCGTGTCCTGACACACGGGCTCAGGAGGCCCTCCCACATTGCCAAGTTGTCCCAGTTACAGAACTTGAGCCGGGCCCAGCTGGGAGGACATGGTGGTTTCTACAGGGATTGAACCTGGCCTTTGCACTGAGCTACTCTTCCAGCCCCTAAGCAATTTGTTTTGAGCTAGAATCCTGCTAAGTTTTCCAGGATGGCCTGGAGCTTGGTAGTCTTGCTTCCTCAGTAAATTTCAGCTTCCTGCGGGAGCTCTGTGTCTTCCTAGGTACAAGGTCTGCTCAGCAGGGGTGAGGCTGGAGGTGACCACTGACCCAGAGGGAAGGATGCAAGGGGAGCCTGTGTGGGGAGCAGGCGCCTACTGTATTCTGCTGGTCTCAGCTTAGAGCAGTGAGGCTCTGCTCAGTGACTCCCCGGTGGAATAGCAACTTGCTCTTCCCTTGCAAGTTGCTGCAGATTCATCTCCAGGCACCTTATGTGGCATCAAATTAATTCTTGAGTTAAATCATTTAGTTTCCTCCTACACCTTTGTCCTGACATCAGCATTTTTTCACAAGGAGTCAGGACAGAAGTTGTCCTGGGGTGTTACTTTGTGGACTATATGTCACTGTGGCACCTGGTAAAGCCAGGACTCTCGGGACTCTCACTCCTTTGAATAACAGGTGCCTGGCCTGGTTCAAGAGAGGACCAGAAACACAGAGCAGTGGAGGATCTTGGAGATAGGAAGCTCAAGAAATATCCCATCACAGTGGTGCCTGCTATGGTAGCTCAAGCTGAGAGCAAGCGAAGTCAGGCTGGAGTAATTCTGAGTGTGTTCAAGAGCTGAGCTCTTTCCTGGTGCAGGACACCTGGCCGCCAGTTTTCTTCTTTCTTTCAGCAGGAGGTGGGAGGACAGGGTCTGTTTGCTCTCCCAGGATCATTGGCTGCCAGGGTTCCTGATGCCTGTCCCCTGGGCTGTGCGATGCACCCCTTCCAGGTCCTGCCCGGAGTCCAGCGCTGCTCAGCAGAGCTCTCTGTGGAGTGGAGACTCCACCCACAAATAGAGCTGCCGTGACTGAGGAAGTAGATTTTTAAATCCTTAAAGGAATCCACTCTAACCAGTGAAATGGAAGGCGCCTACATGGCTAGCAATAGCTGTAGGCTTCCCACTCTCCGTCCTCTCCCCTCTCCGACGAGGCTGTGCCTGTCTTCATTCCCAGAAGCGTCGGTATCTCTCGACATTTCCAGTGGCCACCTTCTCAGCTATGGGACACTCTGCCTCCCAGGCTCAGCCTCCAAGTCACTCCCACTGTTAGTGACTGTCACAGCCCGGCTTCTGCCTCACTTTCAAACACTGCCTCCAACCTCGACCTCCAACTGCTGCATTTCCACTGCTCTGTCTGGAGCTCCAGGCAGCTACCCACAGATCCCGGGGTGTGTGTCCCACACTGCGTCCCATTTGCCTTGGCCCTGAATTCTCCTGCATGGTTTAGTATTTCTGCATCGTTTCAATGTTCTTGAGCTTTTTTTGAAATGTGGCAAAGGAGGCCATTTCTGATCGTTTAACATCTTGCTTTGTCATTGTTTTCAAATGCATATTTATGTAATCATACATGTGTGGGGTACAGTGTGGCTCTGAAAATGTGGATACAGGATGTGATGGTCAGACCCGATGACAGGCACATCTGTCATCCAGACATTTCATCTCTCTGTGTTGGAAACTTTAAAATCCCCTCGATTGGCTCTTTCACAATACCCGCTGTCCTCACCCATGCTGTCCTCCCATGCTGTGGAGGCCTGGAAGGCGTCTTTCCTCTGGCTGGACCCCATGCCCACCAAGCCCCCTCTCTGTCTGCCTACCTCATGCTGTCCCATGCGGTCCCACACATGCTGACCATGACTCGGTCTTCCTCCTCTGTGGACAGCCGCAGCTCCCACACTGGGAAGACACGCAGCTCGATGCTCTGCTGTGCTGGGGAGGCCCCGGCAGCCTGCTTTGGCCTCTGGGGCAGCATTCTTCTGAGCACCCCTGTAATGCCCTGTGTCCCAGGAAGGCAAGGGGCACTGGCGCTTTGCCCCATGATCTAGTGTCCAGAGCCATCACGTGTCTATTCCACCCCAGCCCCAGAGATGCCCCAGCTGCCCATATGCCTGTCCCCTGTGGTGGTGGGCGACCTTGGGACAGGGCTCTGTGAAGCAAGTGTGTGAACCTGGCCCACCCTGGTCCCTGGCACAAGTGAGATGTCACCAGCAGTCAACTGGGCAGCCAACATGAGGGGCTCCAGCACCGCAGGTGGTGTGATCCGTTGTACTGGGGACAGTGCCCTGCCCTGGGCTCTGCTCCCCTCCCCTTGCCTGCTCCCTGCTGCCTCTTTCTCCCCTGTCTTAGCCTTTAGGGCTCCCATCTGCCTGGACAGGAGGAGTGCAGAGCCCTTTCCAACTCTAACAGGAGGGGCTTCCTGCTGGGCAGGCCAGGGCCAATGGTGTCAGAAGTGGTTTCTCTCTGTGCACAAGACAAAGCTGCAGAGTGCCAGCTGAGAACAAAGGAGCAGATGAGGTGCTCTTCTGGGACTTGTGTGTGCTCACGAGTGTGTGTACGAATGTGAATGCGTGCCTAATGTGTGTACACATGGGCCTGGGCACCTAGATGGAGCCATTTGGGAAGAGTACAGCATACTCACACCTACAGGGTCAAGCGGAGACTCCTGCTTTCAGGAAAGAGGGCCTTGGGGCATAAAGGTGGGGACACCTTCCACTGTGTTAACGATGTCACTCACCTCTGCTGATTGTCTGAAACGAGTATCAAAATAAAGGGAGCTGGAGACAACCTGTGGCAAGGGAGCAGCTGGGACCCTGGGCCTCATGGCTCCAGATTAACTGCTGGTGTCTTCGTCTTATCTCCTTGGCTCCCCCCATGACTGATGGCCTTGGAGACCCACACAGCTCTGTCCACTGTGCCCCTCCTGCTCATGCTGTGCCAGCCAGCCCCAAGTTGCTGGCCCTCAGCTCCTGGGGCCTGGCACAGCCTGGCTTCTCCTCTGGAGAAAGGTAGCAAGATATCTGTGGGCTGCGGCTGGGTCCCTTCCAGGTCTTTGCCATTGGGGTGATGCTGAGATAAACACAGAAAGCAGCTCTCTCTGGTTATGTCAGTTCCTGTGGACATAACCAGAAGCAGTACTGCTGGGGCATAGGGCCATTCTATTTTTTGGTTTTGGAAGAACATTTATACTGTTTTCCAGGACAGCTGTGTCAATTTACATTTCCAAGTCTGATGAAAATATGAGGACACACAGGATGTCCACTCCCTCAGCCTAGAAGCTCATGACACAGAGGAGTTCCTGGGCACTGACCCGACCCGATGACGACGGGCAACGTCTCCAGTGACAGGGAAGGATTGGAGTTGGATGCAGCTTCTCAGGGTGAGATACAAAGAACACAGCTCTGCGTGTGCTGCTCCTGCCCCTCAGACATTTAGTCCCAGAGCACAGATGCCATGAAAGAATGTCCTGCAGCCTGCACCCTAGCAGCGTCAGGGCTGGGAGTCCAGGAGGCCAAGGGGCTCTTCCCGATTGCAGGCTGGCCTTTCATGTGTGTGAGACTCTGGGTTTGATCCCCAGCACTGTATTAATTAATTACATTAATTAATTTAAAATAATTAAAAATAAAAATGCACGATGAATAAATGTCACATGTGATTCTGAAGTGGATCCCTTTTCTGCAGAAATGTTTACTGGGACACTGGGTGATCCCAAAGAGGCCATCAGAGCTGACGGGGCCTGGTGTCAGTCATTGCTTCCTGATCAGATGGCAGCATCTCTGTCCCTGGGAGAGGGTGTTGTTTGTGGGACACACGTATCACTGTGTTCAGGAGTAGTGGCATCGCAGCAGTCTTCTCCTTCATGGTTTCGTAGGAAAAATAAAGATCTGCACTTAGAAGTCTTTGCAACATGTAAAAGCACAAATCCTTGAAAATTTTCTGCAAATTTGAATTTCTTTCATGTCATTTCTGCACACATGATTAGGATGGTACATTATCCAGTCACCCCACTTGAGGGTACTGGGTTCCTGTGAACTGTGGCAGTTTGATAACTGGTGGGCAACTTGTGATACCAGCTGAAGTGAATCAGCATGGTGCAGAGCATGGATGGCCCACTTGAGGATTGTTGCCAAGATAAAGAGGACAACTGGAGAGGAAGTGGTTAGTGTTGTTTGGGGTCCATGAAACAGACTCGAATGTCACGGGCTCTAGGTCTTCAGCTGAACTCATGCAGGTTATTACCATGGGATCCAGGCCCTCAGCTGGATTCTCTAGGTCTTTAGTGTGTGGACAGATTTCCTGCACCTTCTTTGTATTTGACTCCCTGGGTGACCATTATAAATAATACTATAAATGATGTGTCCTGTATGTAATCATTTTCCCTCCAATCCCTGACTCAACACTCACTCTCTGCACTTGCTATCATCTGAACTACTAACCCGCCCTTACAGCTGTGCTCACAGGGATACGGCCTGGGACAGAGCCGGGGAATGCCACACCTCATTAAATGCCATCAGCCAAGGGCTTGGTTCGGAAACTGAATATTGAGGAAGTGAAGAGATTGTATTGCCCAGAAAATCCTTAAAATGCTGTTTCAGTCCCAGTGCAGAATCCTGGATCCCTTATGAGGCCTTGGCAGATTAAATCACCCTCATCAAGTTTCCTTATTTAGTCTATAAAAATAGAAGTAAAAATGCACTTGTCCATTCTTCCAACCTGTGCCTCAGCTGAAGCCAAAACCTTTTACTTAACTGTTGAGATTGCAGGAACCAAGGCACGTGTCAGTGCCCCGGGAACACACAAGTCCCTATGAAAGGACAAGTGAGCCCCTGAAAGACAGAGACCCTTGAAACAGATTCTGTTCAGGAGCAGAAGCAGTGAAGACCAGAGTTGTGGAGCCAGACCAAGGTAGGAGAGGAATAAATGAAAATAAGTTCAGTTTCTAAGAAACTATCCAGTATTTGAAACATTGCAATGATTTGGGGCATAATTATAGAGAACTCAAAAATGTAAATGACTGTTGTAGTTTTTCTTTGGTGGGAGAGTTTTCTTGCTGGGTGTCCCCAGTTTGAGGCTTGTGTTATGTGCCCCGTGTGCAAACCTGAAGAAACCTAAAGTTCAAACACTTGGCCCGAGTATTTTGAGTGGGGAAACTCACCGCTTTTCCTTTTAGGGCTGGGATGATCTATGGCCAGGCTCCTCCAGGGATTCCTGTCTGGGGAGATTCCCCAACACAGAAAGGGGGCCTGAGACAGGGCCTCTGCCTCTACCAGGCCAGGCTCCTGGGAGGGATACTGACTGGACACTGATCCTGCAGGGACCCTAGGCTGGACAGCCTCCCGTCTCAGCACCCTGTGTAAGTCCCGCCTTTGCCCAAACTGGAGCAAGGCTGCTCATTCTAACTCCGCCCTACTGCCATGGGCTTGGCTGGTGAACATCTGCTCACCTCTGCATTAGTGTCTGCCTGGTCACCTGTGATGGTCGCACGTCTAGGCATGGCTTCCTCACCTTTCCCTGGAGACCCTGGTGCCGAGTGCTCTTTGTGTGTGTTTACTGCCTGCTTAGCACCTTCCCCTGTGCAGTACCTGTCTAGGTTTGCTGCTTACATTTTAAAATGTCAGGCTGTTTCTCCAGTGTTCTTACATGTGTAAAAGTTTTATCCCCTAAAACGCTGCATGAAGGATAACTGAGCCACAGAGAGTGAGTGGGAATAAATTAAAGGTGGATAGATAGTTCAATGCTGAGAGAACAGAAATTAAATGTAGGAAAAATGCCAAAAATGTTGGCTTCTGGAAGGGATTTAGAAAGAATATGGTTAAGAAATGGATCTTCTGTTGCTTTCCAAAGGAAGTCTATTCCTTGAGAATAAGCCTTGAGAATAAAAAGAATTCAAGAGAAATCACTTAGAGGCTGGGGATGTGGCTTGGAGGAACACATGTGTGCATAAAATGTGCAGGTTCTGGGTGTGAGTCCCAGCCCTATAGAAAAAGGGAAGGGAGGGAGGGAGGGAGGGAGGGAAAGAAAGGAGTTAATGCAGTGACTGCTGTAGGACTGGGGCAGCCACACCTGCCTGTGTGAGCCCCTGCAGGGCTCTGCTTCCCACCACAGCAGGGCTGTGAACCCCTGCAGGGCTGCAGGGCTCCCTCAGTATACAACATGAAGTGGTCACCTCTCCCTGAAGTCCCCCTGCCCCCACCCCCTGGTTGCGCTGACCCATCCCTGTCTCAGCTGAGCTGACAGTGCATGGGCCGCTCCCTCATCCCCGGCCCCATGGGTGTGGGACTTCCTTCCCCAAGGGCCTTGCCTTTCCTGAAGGAAAAGTGAGGTCTTCCCAGGGGAAGGCAGAGGTGCTCGCAGCTGGAGACTGTGCCCGACCTCGGGTGGTAGGACAGCCAGGGAGCGGCCGGGAAGGTTACCTGGGGACAGCTGGGCCAGTTACTGACTAGGATTGGGCCAGCTTGTGCCTCTGTCTACCCTGAGCCACACTGGGGCTGGAGAGCAGGGTCTACCAGCAAAGCAGGGCTGGGCTTAGCTTGGACCCTGAGGGCCACTCCCAGCCTGCCTGCTCCAGCCAGCGGCCTGGGTCAGGGTATGGAGGGAGAGAAATGGTAAAGGGGGGAATGAGGCTTCAGGCGGGAAGGGGAGATCACAGGGGTGGGGGGCAGCCTGTGGGCAGGTGGGAGGCCCCATTTCCTGGATGGGTGGGTGTGGTCTGCTGGGACAAGGCCACCTGGCAGAGATCAGTGAATGTGGACACAGGCCATGAAACCAGGCAAGCTGCTTGATCACTGCAGATCAGTTTCTCTCCCTGCCCTGCTCTGAGGGGACTCAGTGCACAGCTGCCCACATCTAGTCCACCAAGGGGCCCTGGCCAGTGGGAGGCCAGGGAGTGATGAGGGGCCTTGGGGGCTGCCATGTCAGGGCTGGCACACTGGCCTGTGGTTCAGCCATGGGAGTGAGGCCAGACCGCAGCAACTCCCTCCACCCACTCTGTGTTCACTGGGCAGCTGCTGGGTGCAGGGGCAAGGAGCTGTCTGCAGCAACATGTGCTCAGAGACCAGAGGCGAAACAGTTCTGGCTGACACCCACAAGTCACTTCATCTTTTTATAAGTTGATTTTTAAATATCTAAGTCACTTAATGCATTAGAATCCAACTGGTATAGTCGGTTCCGTCTTTTCCCAAATGTGGGTGGAGCTGTCTGTACCTGCAAGCTTAATGTTACTTTCTCGTTTTCTGCCCCAAGGGATGTGAGAGTAAAAAGCCATGTGCAGAGCCTTCTCTGCTCACCTGGATGCCCTCAGGGACTGCTGTGCAGCTCCTGCTCCACCGCACACCCTTGCAGGACAAACCAGGGCCTGTGCGCTCCTATTGCTGGCTCAGGACACCCACAGCCAGGCTCTGGCGATCTGGGGGAGAACAGAGCCCAGCGGGCCACCATGGAAGGCTGGGAGGATACCCCAGTTCATGGATCTAATTCTTTCTAGGATTTTGGTGGCAAACCGAGTCTATTACATAACCAGGTGACTATCAAAAAGTTTTACAAATTTCCAAATAGCCAAGAGAGTGCACATCAGGTGCCCAAGTCTTCAGCCCAGCTACGGATCCAGGTAGAGGTGGAGATATGGAGGAAGAGTAGGGCCGTCCACACACTTCAGGTTCTGATTCCTCACAGGTGACCCGGAGTCCTGCGACACTGACACCTTCAGAGCCATGCCAACCTTGGTATAAGCATGTTCACCCGAAGGGAAAAGTTGGCTTCTCCATCGTAACTATGCCTTTGTGTGCATTTAGATAGAACAATTTGAGACTGTTTCCTCCTCAGTCAGTTTCCCAGTATTGCCAGATAAGCAGGATGGAGCTGTGCCCTTAGGTCCTGGATGCTCATGTCCTGCCTGGGGTTTCAGCACCATCTCCACAGCTCATCCTGTGCCTGCTCCTCCCTGTAGAGCTGTCCAGGACTCTGCACAAATGTAGGTGAGCTGTGTGTGGATTGGGCTTTGCTTTTCCTTTCCCAGAGGCAGGGATTTATTCCCTGGCTTGGTTCCATGGCGTAGGCATCCCTGGAGTTACTCCAAGAACAAATGAACACTGCAAGAGAGTGTTCTAGAATGCAGATGCTGAAAGCCCACACAGGACTTCACAGGCAGGAACACAAGCCTAAACTCTGGCCTGCAGTTGACGCTGATGGAAACTGGTCAGCTTTCTGCTACTATATCTAAATGCCTGAGGGATTAACCCAGACACGGAGAAGCTTCTTTTGGCTCCAGACTTGGAGGCTGCAGTGTAGGGGGATTTGGCTCAGCACTTTGAGCTCCTACCCCAGTGGCTGGACGTGAAAACTGAGAAAGGGAGAGCTGAATCCCAGTACCTCACTTAGGGACACCCAGACCTGACCTCCTCCGACCCTACCTGACCTGCTACACACTTCCACTCTGCCCATCAGCACCACTGGCCATGCTGAGCCCTCAGCCAGGGTCCCTGGACTCGTGTCCAGCACAGCAAAGGACCAGTTTCCTGGTGTGCGTCCTGTCTGACGGGAAGCGTTCAGGGAGCGTTCCACAGGTTCCCGTCACCCGCCCGGCTCCTGGATGTGTTCAGAGCTATTTTTCTCAGGCACTGATCAGCTGATAGCCTTCCTATTTTATACCATTGGATACCAGCAGTTAAAGGCACAACTTTCTCCACCAAACATTTCCCACCTTCCTCACAGGGATCGGCCTGCAGCCCAGCTCTCCTGCAGTGGGATGGAGCTTAGGAAACCTTGGTGGCTTCGGTGTGATGAAGCTGAGGATAATTTCCATGGTTTTCTTCTTTTTCTGAGCATTGGAGGCTGTGGAGCAAAGGAGATGAAGCTGGCAAGGTCCCCTGGCTCCGCGCTCTGTGGTTTCCACACGCATCCACACAGGCCCCCATGGAGGAGGACACAGCGGAGACATGTATAGCACAGGTCACTTGCACAGGGAGACTGGCTGGGCTCCTGGTCAGATGCCTGCACCCCCCTGGCCGGCACAGTGTGCCTGCATCTCAGGGCCATTGTGGCCCCACACAGGACAGCACTGGGAAATGCTTGGGACCCCACTCCTTGTTGCCCCACTGCCTTCGAACTTACAGGGAGATCTGATTTCCTAAGACCTTCTTCCTTCCATCACTTTTACAATGAAAACACTCTGGGGACACTCATGCCCATCGCCTCGGCTTCGCCTACAGCGAGCGGGGTGTAAAGCAGCCTGTCGGCTCCTCCCCGAGTGGAGACAAAAACTAGAGGCCCTGCGTCTGCATTCATCTGTGTGTGTCACCCTCACTTGTGGACAGAGGGTCACAGCTGGCTGAGAGCAAAGACAGGAAATCTCCTCAGAAAGTCAGTCTCCAGCCAGGTTCTCACCATGTCCCAAGGAGACACTGTTACTGCCGCCCACAGAGGCTCTATCCATTGGTACAGTCTGGGTGAAGTCAGATGCACCGCCTGGAAGGAAGATTCAGCAGGAAGGGCAGTCCTTTCCCAGGAGCTGGTGGTGCACTCCATTTCCTCTGAGGACACTGGTTTATTCTCCCCTCCCCATGTACTTGGGCGATGAGTGGGGCGGGGGATGGCAGGCAGGGATGTGACAGGCAGAAACACCGGCCAGGAGCAGCTGAGCCACACCTGCTGTGTAGGAGCTCGGCACCTTTGGAATTGGGACAGGATGGTGGATCTGAGTTGTCACCTGAGGGACTCTTCCTCCAGAGGGACTTGTTACATCCCTTGGCCTCCAGCACCAGCTGGGTGGGATAACCAGGGAACCAGCAAATGCCTCTGTGAGGGTGACCCTGGCCTCCGCCTGGGCCAAACTGTTCTGTGGAAATCAGGAGCTGATGGGCGTCTATACACTGGGCCTTCCTACAAACTTCATAACCAAGACCCATGGGAAAAGCTCTCTGGAACTCCATGGTCACAGCCTTAGGGCAGCCAGGGCTGCTGTGCCTCCTGACAGCCTGGGTAGAGGAGAGAGGCTTGCTTGGCCCCACTGAAAGCTTCTTTGTCTTCTTGCCACATCTTTGCTAGTGACAACTGCAAGATTTTGAATGTGCTAGTCAGAAGCTAAAACAGCAGCCTGGTGTTGTCCTGGCCTCCCAAGCAAGATGCGCAGGAGAAACGCTTTCTGGATGGAACCCTGATCCCTGTGGGGGCCTCGCCACAGCATGCAGAGCTGAGCTGCCCTGAGCACCCCTTCCCAAACAGGCCCTCCCCACATTCCCCGTTCTGCCAGCATCTCCCCAGCTCCACTGGGTCCCCTTCCTCCAGCCCTTCCACCTCCCTGTTTGCTGAAATCACTGCCTGCTCTGGCTGTTCGCACGCCCTGTGAAGGGTAGAGAATTTCACCCAACCCTGTCAAGGCTTCAATTTTCGGATCCCTCAGAGGATGACAACATAAGGTTTCAGAAACCAACAGGATTGTTTACAGGAAGCATTGGCTTTACATCAGGTTTCTTGGGACTGCAGCAGGAGCCCCAAGAGCTTTCCTTCTTTGTTTTTCTTGGTTTTAGGTCTGAGGACAAGTACTTTCCTGAAATCCCCAACACTGTCTGAATCCCTAATCCAGAGAACATTCTGCGTTCTTTGCTTTGCTATGAGGCAGAAAATTTTTCTGCCTTAAGTTCTCCTGCCTCCACTTTATTAAACTGGTGGGGCATGAAGTGGACCAGAGAGTCCTTGAATGTCAGGAGCCTGGGCTTCTGTTGGAGCCAGTGCTTGTGTTTCTAGTTATGGGCAGAAAACTTTCATTTTCATGCTCCAAATCCAGCCTCTGACTGCATCACACTGACACAGATAATATGACACAGCCCATGCAGACCCCCTATGACTCTGCTCCAACTGGCTCTGACTGGAACGGATCAGGACTGGGACACCATTGCAGGGACAGTTGTCACTACCCACAGGGCACAGGTTGACTAGAGAGGGAAAAGAGAAAGGATCTGCAAATGACATTTGCCCTCCCTCCTGCCTGCAGGCACTGAGGCCTGGGGTCCCCCAGACAGTGGAAGATGGAATCCCCTCCTGTGAGGCCAGGTCTGATGGCTGAGCCCAAAGTGAAGATGCTGCTTGTGGGACAGAACAGGGTGACTGGAAGTGTGACATCCTGCATCCTCCTTCCTGTTCCTCATGCCCGCCAGCCACCAAAGGAGCGCCTGTCCTCATCCCAAACATCGCGGAGGCCCCCATGTCCTCGCCCCTTCATGTCTCCACTTTCTGTCCCTGCCCTGACATCATCAGTTCAACTAAGGCCAGGTCCAGAGGACAGTGGTGGTTTAGAGCCATGGTCCCCAACACAGCAGCTGCCAGGAGCTGGCTCCGCAGATGGTGCTCCCGTGGATGGTGGATCAGGCTCACATGAGGAGCACACAATGTAGACCCCACACATGCGCAGCCACAGTAGGGCCGTGCTCCCGTGAGATTGTGAGGCCTTGCTGATCCAACCAGGTGGAGGAGACTGGGCCCCACAGGAAGCTCCCTGGCTCACTTGCTGCTGTGCACCAGGCTCCTGACAGGCCCAGAACAGTGCTGGGCTGGGATGGATTCCAGAACCGGGGACCCCTGGCTAATATATGCCCCATGCATGCACAGAGGGTCACTCTGACAGGAACCAGTGTCTCATCCAGATTCCTGCATCTGTCTTCAGGGCGAGACCTCCAAGTTTCCCTATTCAGCCCTACTCTGGCCACTTCCGGTCCTCCCTGAGTGCTGGTCCACGCCTAGAACAGTCCACATCATACTCCCTGTGCCCCAGACTTGCCCAGGTTCTCCAGCCACCAAGCCCGAGTTCCACTTCCAGGACAGCAGGGTTGGGCAGGGCACCCTCCACCAAAGTCCTCGGGCACTCATGTCTCCTCTGCCAGATGGGGTCCTGTGTCCCCTAACTACACATGCCTGCCTGCTTCAAACCACTGCTAGGATATTTACTGCATCAAATGCAAAGTGGAGGCTGCATAAATTGTTGCATCATTTGGGGAAAATGACTAGAAAAAGATCTATTGATTCAGGTCCAGTGCCTCCACACAGCCTAAGCATGTGGTAAATGAGGAGACTGGAGGAGAGCAAAGGACCCGTGGGTGGGAGGTGCAGAGGGCAGCGCAGCACACAGGCAATCCCAGGACTCTGCATAATGCTCGTGAGCTACGAATCCGAGTTTTGCTATGTGGAGCTTCCTGGGGTTTTCCCAGCTCCATCCACAGTCGGGGGAGCCATGGACCCGCAGCCCATTCCAAGGACCTTGGATGAGAAAGGGGCTCTAGGCAAAGTCTCAGCACCAAGAACAGGAACAGCAGGAAGGGGCAGACAGAGCAGGGAGCCACAAGGATTGGAGGCCGTGGAGCCACCACTGGTCTCTGTGCAGACTGCCTGGTGGCCACAGGAGTCCTGGCTACCTGGATGAGCTGTCTACTGCAGAGTCTCAGCTGCACTTGTTGATGTCATAGTGTTTACAGCAGCTCTGGGTCCTAACCAGACACTGTGACCAGAGCTCCTGCAGGCATCACCAGTGGGTGTCCTCACAGAGAAGCCCACAGGCCCAGGAGCCTGCTGGTGCGGGACACCAGGCCTGGGGAGGCTGACAGGTGACCACCCACATGAAGGCTCCTTGCTGGGTCTGGGTTGTGAGATCCACTCTGCACTAGATCCTTGCTCTGCCAGCTCCGTGTTCCACTCCCCAAGGTGCCTCCTTGCCGGGCAGTGGGTGTGAGAAAAAACCTCACCTGGGCCAGAGCAGGAGGCCTGGGCTTGGGGGATGTGACTCTGAGCTCTGTTGTCAGGCTTTCAGACAGCACCAAGCAGTCTTTCTTCAGCCTGGCTTTGGTGTTCTGTCCTGCAGATGTCCGCAGCCTGCCTGTAACTGGAGCAGTGGAGGTAACTCTGGAGCATGAAGGCTTCTCTGCTCCTCCCTGGCTTTCCTTGCTGCTGGACCAGGCTCTGGGCAGCCAGAATGCCCAGCATGGCTCACCTGTGTTCCCCAGGGCCACGGCCTCCAGATATTTCAGCCTGAAAACTAGCTCAGGACATTTCGCCAAGTCTTCTTAAAACCACAAAGCAACACAGACTTAGTTTGGGAGTGCAGAGAGAGAGAGGCAGCCCTAGAATCGGAGAGTTTCCCACCTACCTGTACATCAGGAGTTCATGGGTTTAGATGCCACAGCCCAAGGAACTAGACCAACTGAGACACCCATCGAGGTCCCTGGCTGCCCCAGTGTCTCCACCCTCCTCCTCTACCAGTATGGACAGAGAAGGCTGGCCGAGGGATTTAGGACAGTCTTGTCCCCACAGAGGGCCCCCAAGGCATATAGATAGCTCTCACAGCAATTTCGATGACCAGAGTTGTTTCCCAACTCAACATCTTGCCAAGGCAGCAGTGACATCCCCCTGGGCAGTGGTCTCCGGGTAGAACCGACTCTTTGGCCCATCTCCCTGATGGCTTGGTGCCTTCAAGGGATGTAACCAGATTCACAAGGCACCCACGGGCCAGGTGGTAATGTGCACACAGCAGGATGAAGACTCAAAGCTTCTCACATTCCACAAATGCAGAGCCCAACCCGCCAGGCCCAGAAGCCGCACACCCCTCTCCCTTGGGTGGTGGCAGTACCACCTCACAGGGTGGTAAAGACTTCTCCTGGAGAAGTCTGCAGCTCCTTTGTCCCACTGATTCCATACTCAATGAAAGCCGGTCAGAAATTCTCCAGGCAGCTGGAGGAACAAGGGCGCTCCCTCCCCAGCACTAAGTTGTCCATGCTCTCCCTGCTGGCTGAGACCGAGGAACCCTGCTCAGCTGAATTTCCTTTAGCAGCTTGTAGAAAACCCCTGCTCAGCTGAATTTCCTTTTAGCAGCTCGTAGAAACCTGACCACACATCGCATTTTCATGGTACACTCATCTCCAAAGGGCAGCAAGGTTGTTATTGCAGCCATGGCTCCTGACAACTGTTTTGTAAGTGAGGAAACTGAAGGTTAGTGACTGATTCTCCTGAGGTCACTTGGCTGGGATGGGCAAACGGTGAGCCAGGCCCAGGTCTCCTGAGACCCCCCCCATAGGGCGGGCCGGTGCTAGTCCCTGAGGCCCTGGGCCAGGATGGGATCTGATCCCCTGGGGCTGGGAGTAAGTTCTCCCCAAAACTGTGTCTCTGATCCTTGCCTTCTATCAGCAGCCTGCAGTGTCCTGGGACCCTGAGTGGTTCCCCACACCTCAGGGCACCAGTGGTCAAGACTCGGTCGCCTGCTCATCCCCCTGCCTACCTGTGTGGGGGCTGCTTTGCTGTTCCAATGAATCTTGGACCCTCAGAAATGGAACCCTGGGAGAAGTCACAGCCTAGTCTTGAGAGATGACCCTGTCCCCCAAGGAGACACCCAGCACCCCTCTGTCACTCCCGAGAGATGACCCCTGATTCCATACCCAAGGAGAGGCCTTGCACCCAGTTTTATCTCCAGGAAATGCTGGCAGCGATGTCTGTGCCTTTATTCAAATGCCACTGATCTTGCTGGCAAAGAAAATTCTGGAGAATTTCTAAGTCTAACTGACAAGTAGGAAAGTGCGATTTAAGAACAAAATCCCAGTGGAAAGAGCAACTGAAGCTGTGACTTCAGACAGTGTGGTGCCAGGGCCCTGGCTCTGCCCATCCCACTGCAGGACACGGGTCAGGGAAGGGAGCGGCACTGCCGTCACCAGATACCCCTGCCCATGCAGGGGAAGACTCAGGGTCAGGCCGCACCTAGACAGTCAGCTGGAGTGGCCTCGGCACACGACGTCCCTGCGGCACCTCCCCAGGGCAGCTGATGCAGGAAATTCTATGCCTGGCTAGCAGCTATTTTAAGGGTTGAGCAGAGGCAAACCCAGGGAGAAAGTCAGCTCAGCAAGACAATTGTCTCTGAGAAGGAAGCCCAAGGTGGCTGACATGGCCTCAGTGCCCCGGGTGGGGCCAGCAGTGCAGGAGCCTTGGCTGTGACACCTTAGACCACTGCCCAGCAGTTCGTGATCCCCGAGCCTGGGCCCACATCCCAAAACAGCAGCTCAGCTGAGGGGTATAGTCCTTCCTGGGACTTTAGGTCTGACTTAAGAGCCAGTGTGAGCTGTGTCCTCAAAATATCACCCTACTGTGAGCACCTGAAACCTTGCACTTCTACCTTCACGTGAACAGTGAGAAACGCAGCCGCCGCCCTCCAGCGGCTGGAAACCTGGCTCAGTCTGTCCACACACACGCCGGGCATGGAACTCCTCACTTCCAGGTGCACAAGAATCCAAACTAACGGAACAAGTCGGGCCCCCAGGCCCAGCCCACATGGAGAAAAAATCTCAAGGATGTAAAGTCTGTGTCCCAGTGCCTCCTCCTGAGCGAAAATTTTCTTTCCTTGCAAGCAGCATAGAGACAGAAGAGGGACAAGCGATGGGAAGAGGAAACCCAGCTGGTTTTGCTGTCTGGGTCCTAGGTTCTGCCAGGCAGCTCTCTGGCTTGGGACAGAGCCTGGTGCCACTCGCTGGCAAACAGTTCTTAGACTCAGTCCTGAGCTTCTAATGAGTGGAATGGTTTGTTTATTTTTTGTGTAAAGAAGAGAATAGCTAGACAAAGAAAGGAGAGCAAGGAACGAAGGCAAAACATTCTAACATTTGTTAATAAATAGCAAAATAAAAGGAGAAGATTGATGATTCCATTGGTTAAGGAAAAGACAGATGCTGGTTGCATTTGAAATAATGTTTTAAGAGTTTGTTCACCTTCGGTACAGAAAAGAGCACCAGAAATGCATGCACAAGCTTCATTCAGCCAGACAGGGCTACTTCAGATGCTGGAAAGGCCCAGGTAGAGCTTTCCTCTCAGGCACTTAGGCTGAGGCGTTCAGACCCTGAAGGCGGCATCTTTCAGGCCCCCTGATGGAGCAGGGCTGCAGCAAAGACCAGGGTCTGGGTGTGGGGATCAGTCTACCAGGCATGAGTGACAGGAGAAGGAGGTTCCCAGATTTCACCAGGCAGCCCCAGCTGGGGACAGAGTCATAACCTTGGAAGCCAGCAAGCCCAGCCAGGGTACCCTGCTGCTGGCAGCTGGACTCTTATCTCTCTCCCTGCTTTCCTTTGCCTGATAAGCTACCCTGCATTTTTAAATAAAGAATAATAACGGGACTGATTTACCCAGGGATTGAGGGTCACATCTGCGCTCTGATTCATTACTTTAAAGCAAGGCAAACACACCCACGAAGCAGAGAGTGAGGCTGGGGCTGAGTGTCGAAGGGGGAGGAGGAGCTGGCCGAGTTTGCCTGTGTGTGTCCCTAGGCCAAGTGAGTGCTGCTTGCTGGGGAACCCACAGGCACCTGCAGTGGGCGCCTTTCTCAGGAGCGTGACTGGTTGGATGCAGAGCGAGGGAGCAAGTCCATCGGGGTCGAGGTAGTGCTAGAGGCTTGACAGACTCCACGGCCAGTGGTGTTGCCACAGCCTCAGGGGACAAGAAAGGCAGCTCTGCAGAGGACAAGCTGCATGGATGAGGGTGAGGTCCTTCGGGGTGAGGCACAGTGGAAGCCCCTGCTCTGAGCAGAGTGTGGGGTAGAACTGAGGAATGGGGCACCTCCCCATCTCTGAGACCAGGTGCTGCTGGGGGACGTGGGGTGCACACAGACAGGAGAGGAGCTGTGTTCTTTCCTCACTGCACGTTTCCCAGGGGAGACAGTACACTGGCCTCCTACATTGACCATCTGACTTGTGGTGCCAGTGTGCTGCAGAAGTGGCCTCCTGCATAAAGCAGGCCACCCTCTCCCCGCTGGAGCTATGGATGGGCTGGGGCTCACATTTGCTGGTTAGAGAGGAGCTGTGTGTGCTGGGAGCTCCTGACCTGCCTCGCATCCATGGGCTGCTCATGTTGAGCCAAGACTCTGACCCACAACGTCCCCTAAGCCTTTCAGAGCAGCTTGTTTTCCCAGGGACAAGAGTGGAGAGGCCACTTTTGCTGACAAGCTCTGGCCTTCCCTCTGGCCTGCACAGGGAGGCCCGCGAGGAGCTTGAGGAAGAAAATAGCCAGCAGCTAAGCCTCCATCTGCATCTGCCTCCTTGGTACAGAGTCACTCTGTCCTGCAGTCACCTCGGGATCCAGGAAGAATGGGTCTGACGGACAAACATCTTGGGCCAAGTGGGAATCACTTCTCGGCACTGACAAGGCCCTGCCTGCCAAGTCCTGAAATAAAGACCAGCCAGAGCAGGAGCACTGATCACCACCAGGACTGCTTGCTCCACCTACTTCTGGCCTCCCTCCTGTGTAACCTGTGACCTGATGTCTTCATCCCCGAAGTCAAGGCTGAGGATGCTGGTCTCCCCTTGTCTTCCTGACACAGCCATGTAGAATGAGTTTCTTTCTTGCCTTATACCGTTATTTTTTCTCTTAGGTTTCTGGGAAGAGCGGCCAGAACTGGTTTGGTGGGACTCTCCAGATGCACACCCTCTTTGGCCTGACATCTACATTAATATGTCTCAAAAAAATATGTAATTTACTGAAATTCAGCCCCACCCCCACCCCATTCCCTCTCTCCTTCTCTCCCTCTCCAATGCTGGGAATCAAACCCAGGACCTCATGCATGTTAGGCAAACCCTCTACTACTCGACCACTGAGCTGTGCCCAGCTCTGGGGTGGAATCTCGATATTTCCTGACCCTGTGCTACATTCTGTCCACTTGGGCAGTGGCTCTGCACAGAATCCTTTAGCCTATGACAGATTGTGGCAGGGCCCCCCGGAGCAGAGGGGATGAGGATCTAAGCGCACATGGCTTCTCAGGAGGTGATCCTAGGAGGGAGAGGGGCATGGGACAGTAAGGGAGATAGGCATATGCGGAGCAGGCTCCCGCTTTGAGCTCCAGAGGGATTCTGGGAAGTGGGGAAGGACGCAGTATTTTACTGGAAGCTGGGAGGCTGAGAGCTGATCCTGCCCACCACTGGCTGGTGATGCCCTGGCCGTGATCTCCTTGGCACTGGCTCGCCCACTTCCCAGGCAGGGGAAGCTCTCATGAAGGAGGTCTCAGGTGCTTAGAATAGGATGATCCACCTGTGACACCAGAGACAAAGCAAGGAGGGATGGTCACCACCCCATGCATGGATCAGACTTAAGTCAGGGCTGAGGAAGCTGCAGATTTTAAAAACACTCGACTTCTCAACAGATGGCATTGTGACAACTGGTTCTTCACAAGCAAAAGAATGAATTTGGAGCCTTACCATACAACATTCAAATAGTTAACCCAAAATACATCAGAGATCTAAACATAAGACCTGAAATTCCAAAACTCTAAGAAGAAAATAGGAACAAAGCTGCCTGATCTTGGATTTGGCAATGACTTTTTGGATATCATCCCTGAAGAGCAAGCAGCAACAGAAAAGAATAGGCAGGCGACTTGAACGAATCAGAATTAAAAACTTTTGTTCCTCAGAGGACGTGATTACCAGCCTGAACAGCAACACAGAAAATCAGATAAAACTTTGCAAATCATCAATTTGATAATACCATTACCCAGAAGAGATAAAGAGGAACAAAAAGACAGCTACTCAATTAAAAAGTGAGCCACAGACTCAGACATGTCTCTGCAGGAGGTGTACAAAGCCATTCAGCACCGGTTATTAGCAAAATGCAAATCAAAGCCAGGTGAGACACCAGCGCACACCAGTTACAGTGACAGTGATAAGCAAGGAAACAGAGCCCGGACAGCAGCAGGCACTGGGGAAGCAGTGGAGCTGGAACTCTGTACAGTGTCCATGGAAGGGTGTGATGGTGCTTCCTCAGTGGGAACCAACGTGGTAGTTCCTCAAAAACACTAAAAATAGAATTACCACTCCAAGTAGCAAGTTCACTTCCGGGTAGAACTCTGAAGGGATGGCATTGGGATTGCCACACAACATTCACAGCGGCGTGGATCACAGCAGCCACGACACAGACTCAGCCCAGTGTCCATCGCTGGATGAGCTTGGCGCCATCTCTACATAGCATGCAACAAATATTACTCGGTCTTACAAGGAGGCATTTGGGCACAGGCTATGCCCTGGATGAACCACAGGACACTCAGCTAGGTGAAAGAAGTCACGTAAAGACAAACACCACATGGCCCCACTTCTCCAAGGCACCTGGAGGAGACATCACGGAGACAGAAACAGAGAGGTTGGTGCCAGGGCTGAGAGCAAGGGGTATGGAAGGTGCTGATCAGTGGGTGTGAGTTCCAGTCTGGAAAGATGGGGAGCTCTGGGCGTGGGCTACTCCAGAGTGAGACAGTGCTCGGTGGCCCCGAACACGCACCTCAAAAGCACTGAGATGGAAAGTTTTGTTTTGTGAATTTTACCGCAATTAAGGAGCCAGGGCACTCTAGGAAGAGTGCCAGAACTGGCGAGCAGCCAGATTTGGAGATAGCCTGCCCTGACCCACCATGGTGCAGGCGACCAAAGGGCCACATGCTGTGAAAGCCACACGTGCTGCTGTTCAGTCCACTGCACCCCATCCAGGAGAATGAACATCAGAGGGCATGGGACACAGCTAGGGGACATTTTGTCCCTCCTTCATAATGCTCCGTAAAGTAAGTGAGGTTCCCCAGGAAGGAAAGAGGGGCCATAATCCATCTCTCCATTCAGAAAGTGTGGAAGCAGCCAGCATTTCCAAGCAGGCAGGGATCAGGGTGAAGCTCTCACCATTCCACTGAAAGGGGATCACGGCAACCTGCCTTGCAGTGGCATGGAGTTCTCAGATACTGTCCAGGGTTCTACAGAACAAACAACCCCACAATCTCAGCCGGCTCTAACCAGTAGCACCGCTGTTCATGTGCATGAGCTTTGGTCCGGCAAGGATGGAGCTGGCTGGGACAGGTGGGATTTCAGCTCTGCTTGAGTTCACACTTGCCCATGAACCCGTCCTGGGGTCCAGGGAAGGGCGTTGGTGTGGGTGTTTGGTCTGAGAAAGAAAAAAGAAAACAGAAAAAAAGAAAAGAGGCTTTATTGTGGGCACTGGGAGGCTGCCGAAGAGACACAAGCACCCTCTGGAAGCTTCAGGAAAAAACCGAGGGCTTTATTCTGGATTGACGGGGGGCGGAGTTAAAGGGGTGGGTGGAATGACGTATGACAGCTGATTGGAGAGCTTGGCGTGCGCCTGTGCACAAAAAGCCGGAGGTTTAACTTTTGGGTTAGAGAGCAGAACGCAGAGGGGTGCTGTCCCATGCCACCTTAACCCTCATATGGGAAAAACCTGTCATTGGGAGGCACACTTTCTTGTGGTCCCTGCAGGAAGGCAGGAAGAGGTAGCGAAGCCCAAGCCCAGGCTGAATGGGGACTGCAGCGCTCATGTCCACGTGCTGCCCACCAGTCACCTGCCTAGGCTGACCGCAGGCCCAGGCGTGGGCAGTGCAGTGCATCAACCTTCAGGAAGGTGGGAATGGGGACTCAGGGCTAACACCCGACCTGCTGCATCGCACAGCGGAGCAGAGGATTGGGACAAGGAGAGGAAAAGCAAACCAACAGGGTGCAGTTCACATCAGAACCCCACAGATGGGGCATTGCTCAGGACAGAGTGAGCCCGGGGTGTAGACTGAAGGCCTGGCTGGGTATCCTGTTGTCTGGGTCGCTTTCTGGTCACTGGGATGCAATACCTGATACCAACAAAATAAAGGAGGACAGATCCATCCTGGCCACAGTTCTAGAGGTCTCAGTCTGAAGTTGGTGTGTTGGCCAGGCGGAGGAGAGCTGCTCATACCACAGCAGAAAGCAGAGAGAGGAGGAGGAGCTGGGAGGGAGATGCCCCCTTCCAGGCTGGGGCCTCCTGATGGCAAGCTCAGCTCCCCAGGAAGCTTGGCAGACATCCCGATATAAACGGGGCACCTGTCCATCCATCCACAGCCACTGAGAGAGCATCACCCAGCCAAAGTGGCAGTCTGCCCTGAGGGAAGGGTGCATGGGCACAGGTGGCAGGATTGGTGCCCTCAGTTTGCTGAGGTGCAAAGGATGCAGCAGGCTTGTGCAGGCTCCACCTGGGTGCCAGAGATCGGCAGACCAGAACCGGGCTCAGGTGAGCACCCAGCCTGTGGGGCAGGCCCTCCATTTGAGTGAGCATCCGTCTTGGCACTGGCACTCCTCTACAGGTGCAGAGACGGGTAACTCTGAGGATACAGACTCATGCGCCCTGACTCCAACTGGTCTATGTTAAGCTGGACATGTGCCTGCTATGCCTGCGAGGTATAGATGTGATTTGGCACAAGAAGAGGAGGCCAGAATGGACCAAAGGTAAGAATTTTATGAAGGGTGAGATTTCTTCTAGGAAGTAAGTCCAAGGAAGAAGGCTAAGCACAGAAGGTCCCAGCTCCATGGAGGAGGAGGAGCCTTCACTGCCAGGCAGAGTGGGAGCCCCTCATCCTGAACCTGAATATGGAGCAGGGAAAATGGTCAGCAGTGAATTGGAGGGAAAACAAGCAGAACCGAGGGAAAGTCTGCCAGAAGGGCAACAGCTTGTGGTCTCCACAGAGACCTCCCCAGGGTGCAAGGGCCGGCTGTGAAGCTCGCGAGCTCTGGTCGTGTGGCAACCGGGCCGCTGGAGGAAGGTGGCCTGCAGGTGATCCGGAGCCACACCTTCACACTACGGAGCTCCAGAATCTTCTCCTGTTCACCAGCTGTGGGAGCACCGCACCTGCTTCATCAAACCAGAGAGAACCTGGGAGCCCCGGTGAGTTAGGGGAAGAGCTCAGCAGTGCCCTTCATGGGTTGCACCTGCAGAATTCACAGTGCTGCTCCTAGCTGCTGCCTCTGTGGCCTTGCCTGCCCCTGGGGGACCTGGAAAGAGTGGAGCCTGTTGGAAAGCCCTGAGGTCCCTGGAGTTTCTACCCTCAGAAGTGGCCAGAGTGGTTCTCAGGGATCCTGGGTTGTCGCATGGTGAGCCTGACTAGGCTTTGCGCTCTGTGATCTTGCTTGGGGATAGACTCTTCTTCCCATGAGTGCATAGGCTACTGTGACACCACCTGCCACCAGGTCCTCCATGTAGCCAAGACACCAGGGTCATGCCCTCGAACCTCCAGAACTGCCCACTGAGCAAATCTCCCTTTTTATGTGGATTGGGAGACTCAGATGTTTTGCTGCAGTGATAGTAAAAGGACTAAGACAAGTGCCCACCATGTGCACGGCCTTCTGGGTCATGGTTCTGTCCAGTGCACCTGCGGTGCGGCATTGCTGCTCTCCCTCCAGGAGCACAGGCTCAGTGGGCATGGGTCACATCCAAGGTCCAAAGTCAAGAGCCTCAGGCTAGTGATGCCCAAGCCCCTCCTTCTTGGGCCAGCCCTGACCACCATCTGGAAAGTGGGAGTCGCCGAGTGGCAGACCAGGCCAAGCTACAGGCTGTTCATCTACTTTCCTGTTAAGTCCTAGCTCAGCAAAGTGCAGCCTGAAGCAAGTGCACACAGGCAGAACAGCGCGGGGGGACATTTGTGTCTTCATCACCTCCACCTCTCCTGAGGCTGGACCCGCTGGCAGGTTGCAGACAGTATGTGCCCAGGGGTCTTTGCAGGACAGCTTCACTCCAGGCATTGTCTCTTGGAGATTGGGACACAGGATGACCCTGCTGAGGACAAGGAAGGAAGCCCGCCCTTCTCCTTTCTCACAGGAAGTTTATAGTTCTGGAAAGAGATAGAAGAGATTTGACCAGGTTCCTCTGAGTACCCAGAGGCTGCTGTGCTTGGAGCAGGATTTCCTGGCAAGTGCTCCAGGGATGCTTTGTTGAAAACGGACTCTGGAGGATGTGAAGGAAGAAGGAAAATGGTAAATCATAGAACAACCCCTGGCAGCCCCAGGGGTCTCAGAGAAAACCCGGAAATGTGGCCACTTGGAGTGGGGGAGAAATGATGAGCTGTTTCTTCCCTAGAAAGCCATGGGGGACAGCGCACCCTCCAGCTGCATCCCAGAGCCTCCCAGAACTCAGAATCTGGATCAGGAGCAGCAGGAGGCTGCCCCAGGTTGCTTCCCTGAAGGCTCTTCCTGTCAAGGGCGGCCCCCCATGCCTGGCCACAACGTGAAGGAAGGGTCTGGCGCTGGTTTAACTTTTGCTCAGCCTAAGAATGGCTTTAAGGACTGGCAAACATGCCTGTGGGTGAATAGGGCATCCACCTGCCAGGCACACTGGGGTTGCTGCTAAGGCCCCACATAGCCCCTCACTTGTGGGGAGCCATGGCCAGCTAAGGCATGGGATTCCCCTTCTGCAGGGCACTGCCCCTACTTACCCTGCCCAGGTGAGCACACGTTTCCTTCCTGTGGTCACCCCAGGTTGGAAAATACCCAGGGGGCCACAATGGGGACTTGGGAGGTCCTCCTGCATCCCCTGCCTGCCCAGGCTCACCCAGTGCCCCTGTCTTGCAGACTCTGCCTTTTGCTGTGGCACAGAAAGAATTGGGGCCTCTGGGTCTAAACCAGGGCAGAACACATGGAACGAGGGAGACCTAGGGCTGTTCTGGGCGAGGCTGCTGGCTGGGGAGTGCTGGGGAGCACACGATCCCTATGTGAGGTGGCTCCAGGGTACACGTAGGGGTAGACCCGCCAGGTACTGGGCAGGGGGCATTGCGAGCTCAGCTCTGCTGGTGGAACTCAGCTCTGTGTTCGCCTCCGTGTGTGTGCGCACCACTGAGAAAGGTGGTGTTGGTGTGTGCATGTTTGTGTGTGCCTGGGCGTGCTGCACTTTCAGTGATAGGAGGTATGGAGAGAGGAGAGCAGGGGGGGAGGAGGTTTCCAGGATGAAGGTGGAGCAGGAATCCCAGGTTTCAGTGATGGTGAGCAGGTGGGGAATTCTTCGCCCTGTGAGGAAGCTCACAAGTGCCTGCACAGGGCAGGGAGCACAGGAGGAGCACGACAGGAGGATGGAGGCACAGAGGGAGGAGTGGGGGTGCCACGCAAGCCTCCAGTAAGGAGGCCACAAGAAAACGTCCATCCCACCACCTGGCCTCCTGATACCACTGAGTGCGGAGGAAGCGAAGCTGCTCACAGGTTCACAGTGAGTCACAGCGTGGCGATACCTGTGCGGACCTTGGCTTCCACTGCCAGCCCTGCCTCCACAGCCTTTCTGGGTTTCCACTCCATTTACTAACTCAGAGGCAGGAACGGGAGTCAGGGGAGTCAAAGGCAGGTCCTGCGGCCCCAGCCCTGGGCTTGCGGGTGAGCCAGAGTGACGGCCGCCATGGGTCCAGCCTCAGCTGGAAGCAAAGCCGAGAGGTCACTGGGTTTCTGCTGCATGATTTCCACGTCTGAATCCAGTCGAACTTGGTCCTCGGTTTTTGCAAAATATACTTTCTGCTCTTCCTCCATGGATTGCTCCATGCAGCAAAAACAAAGACACTACCCTACTTTCCTCAGCCCTGAACCTCCTGCTGTTCTGTCTCCCACACACTTTTAAGGCTTTCATGACTTCAAGAAATTAATCTAAATTTGTTTCCAAAATGCAGTGGTTCATTGCCTTTTGCTGCGCACCAACTTATCCTCAAGTTGATGCCCAAACACAGAAATTTTGCATGATTTCCATTGGTTTCTGTGTTTCAGGAGCTGATGTGGAACATGCAGTGGGCACCTTGCTCTGCACAGAGGCATGGGAGCCTCCAGGTGGAGCCTGGGGTCAGCTGAAGCCATGTACCGGGCTGGCAGTGATGCGGTGCAGGTGTCACCCCCTGCCTGGGCTCCTCACAAGGTGGTTGCCACCATGGAGAAGGAGAGGGGACTAAAGGGGTCCGGGAGAGGGAGGTAGAGAGGGAGAAACTCAAGCCCCCCGGAAACATCATACAGCCTTATCTCCATCTGTGTTCATTAAAGGGGGTCAAGCCCAGCCCACATTCAAGGGGTGGGGACCTAGGCCCCTCCATAATGAGAGGAGGCCAGAGACTCACAGATATATTTTAAAGCCACCACAGAGGGTGATGATAAGGACCTGGCCTGGGGCTCTGGCTGCTGCCCTCCACTTGGCATGTGTGGTTCCCTCTCATCCACCCTCAGTGGCGACTTCTGGGCACATCAGCAGGGTGGTGTCCCTTTCCCTGCTTAGCTGGCCTCCTTCTGGGCGGCCAACTCCTCTTCCCAGCCCTCACTTGGGGCATTTCACAGTCCTCACTAGACAGGAAGGTCCCGGGCAACCTGTGGGTGTTCCTGGTCCTCTGCTCAGGGTGTGAGGCGGCCTTGCCAGGTTTGCTGGCGGAACCTGGGCTGTGGTTTGGACCTGGAAGCTTACTGACACTCAGCTAGCCCGTGAGTGACAGCCGGGGCAGTTTTATTCGTGCAAAAATGTTTGCTTATAAGTAAATGTAAATATTATCTATTTGAACATTTATTTCTAATTTCATACATACTGGTTATAATTTGAATTTTTCTCCTTTATTCCTAATAGATAACTGTGACCATTTTCAGGAAAAAATATTTTAGGAAAACCTCTTAATTTTTAACATTTCTGTTTATATTTTTAAAAAAATAAATTCAAGTTTGGGTCATTGAAAGTTTTATTCAATAGAACTAATATTTAACAGTTTAAGCTGGGGTTTGTCAACTTCAACACATTCATAGACTAAGAAATTCATCTGAATTTCTACATTTGGGGCTGGGCTTGACCCACTTCTGGTAACTTCTTGGGCTTTCCTGTGTCACCAGAGTGGTGAGCAGTGTCCCTGGCCTCCACCCACCAGCTGCCCCAGGGTGCTGCTAGCTACCCCAGGATGACAGCAAAAGTGTCCTTATCAAACCTTGTCAGACATTCTTAAGAAGTGTGGTCACCTCAACCGGGGACCTGGCTTGAGACTGTGAGTCAGAAGAGCAGGAGTCAGACGATGACCTTGATCACAAAGCATAATGGGTCACCTCCCTGAAATGCCTGCGGGAAAACGGGTCCATGAATAGACGCAGAACGGTTTAGGCGTTGACTCTGCCAAACTTTTGTCTCTCACTGGAAATTCTCAGTCCCCAGTTCCCTCAGCCTTTGTGATTTAACCAATGCTCAAAGGCTAAGGGTATAAGATACTTTTAGTTTTTCTCCATCGAGGCGGATGATGGACCATATTTGATTTGGGGATTAGAGACCTTCATCCACACCTTTGGATGGTTGAGTTCACATGTGGTTTGCTTTGGACCAGTGTAGACTTGGCTGGATGTATGGCTCTGCTTTCTGTCCACCTATTTTATCAGGAGCCCTGACCAGGCTTCTCTCAGTGTATTGGGCTGTGCATTCTAATCTTCTTGGAACACAGCCCTGTTTTTCCTTGAGGATCCCAGCCTGACCCTGTCCTACCACCCTCAGCCTTCCACTGACTGCACTGGGCACTCTTAGCTCTAGGGTGCCCACCTCCTGCCCAGGTCCCTTGGCATTTTGTTTGCTGTTGTACTGTTGAATTAGAGATGCACAGCTCTGGCTATTTATGGCTTCCTCTACCCTTTGCTCCCAACCAGGAAGAAGCAACAGGTGTGTTCCAGCGGGCTTCTCCACCTCCAAGGGGTAGGCTGGCTTGTCAGGAGGGCTGCTGGAGGAGCTGGTGCCCTGTGCTGCTGCTGCTGACATGCATAATGTTAGGCTGTAGAGGGAAGAGGCTTGAGAAATCTTGTCTAATTCTCCACCTTCATCCACATGTTCCTGCTTTAAAGTGGGAGGCTGTCAGAGGTCCAACTCTAAGTGGATTTTTAGTGATTAAGAAAAATATTATTTCAGCCTCACCAGGAGGTAATCCTACTTGGAAACCAGTGCCATGCACAAGCCACTGCTGAAGTAGGAACAGCCAGACCCAAGTCTGTCTGTGAGTCAGTGCCATTTGCGGACTGCTGGGTGAGAGAACCAGGCCTCACCAGGAAGTGATCCCCGCCTAGAAACCATATCATTTTCATTGTTTTGTTGGGTTGGGGTTTATTCTCTTTTGTTTTGTTTGATTATGTTAAATCTGATAACATGAGCAGCTATTTAAAAGATAACAAGACATTATAGTAGCCATTTTGGGATTAGTATTGGCTTGTTTTGAAGTCCTTTTTCCCATTCATTATTTTGTCTTTCTTGTTTCTGTTCTCTTTGATTTTTACTATGTTTGAAGGTATCTGTAGCTATTTTGAAAACAATAAAAGCCATTATGTTAACTATTGTTGGTTTTGTAAGGTTTTGAATTTCTGTATCACTTATACTAGTTTATTTCAATCAGTTTTAGTCTGCTTTATTTTCCTTGGTTTTATCCTCTTGAAAGAAAGAAAGAAAGAAAGAAAGAAAGAAAGAAAGAAAGAAAAAAACTATTTCAAAGTATCAAACCTATCTTCCCCTATGAACTTATCCTACAGCTGGGGATCAAAACTGAGTGATTAAGTAACTAATAGACTCCTGTGGAATACTGTGCTCCTCATGTAAACCTTCTTGTAGAAGAATGTTTACTGAGAGGAATTTCTCATGAAAAATAGTATGATAATGTGAGAATATTTTACAATATTATACGTTTGCCCATACAGATGGTCTCAGACCATCTTACCAGAGTTAGACTTTTGATTTTTCAACTTTGTGATTGTGCAAAACCATTACACATTCAGCAGCAGCTGCACTGTGAGATTTGGATTTGGATCTTTTTCTAGACTAGTGATCAGCCCTCCTGACTGCTCTGAAGGCCAGCAACCTGTCCTCCAAGGCACACTGAATGGCCAGCATGTCCTGGCCACATGAACTCCACATAGGACCTGCACCTCCCCTTGCATGGTTACAAAGCAGGCTTGAGCTGGATGACTTTGCCCAGCAGTAGGTGATCTGAGTGTTCTAAATGTGTTTAACACAGGGCATAACACTGAGTTCCGTAAACCCATCCTTTACTTTTCTACTGCAAATTTTTACTTTAGCATAATACTAGCTGACTGTGTGTCTCGGTACCTTTCCCGGAGGAATACAGGAAGCAAAACTTATGTTTACCCACTTGACACAATGAAAGGTGAGGTGTGTGCACATGTGCAAAAATGTCAAATCCTTTACATCCACATCATGCTCCATGGAACATTTTTTGCATGTTTACCTGAGCATCACAGAGAGTAAAATGTAACCATACCTCTCTAGGGTTTGTTTTTAAAAAGTTTTCTTTTGACCTTTCTGGTAGAAGTAGCCCAATTCAGTACAATGACACATGAAGAACAGATTTGAAAGTTTGGAAGGCAGTCAAAAGTGAATCATCAGATTACTCACAATGAAGATGATACATTATGGAAAAACACATGCTTTCATAACAAAGGAGCGGTGTGGGGAGATGATGACGATGATGGTCACAATGATGATGATGACTTTGACATTGGCTGTGCTAGCTATAGTTCTGCGACAGTGAAATGGAGCAAGAATCGACTGATACTGTCACAGGGAATGCAGACATCCTTGATTCAGATAATGAAGAAAACGACAATGTTAACACATCTTAGAATAGTCAAAATGTTGCACAGTGGTCACGCAAACCAAACGCAATGATCCAGTGTTAGAAGTAGGTCCAAAAATATAGTGAGGGTCTTGACAGAGGTGTCACTTATTGAACAGAATGCCAGCACTGCCGCTCAATGTTGGAAATCTTAACAGATGAAAGAAATACGATGAAATATACAAAGACTGAAATACACATAAAATAATCTGTGTGCACCAATAACCATATTAAAGAATGTATTGATTATGACACCTTACTAACTGAACTGAAAGCATTCATAGGTTTGCTGTACTTAGCAGGGATTTCTCATGGTAATCACAGGATTGTAAAAGACTTAAGGAAAAGATACATGTCAAAATATTACATAAAAATTCATGCCCTGTAAATGCAGAATTATTTTGCTTTCAGTTTAAAAATTTATTCTGGTCCTTATTTGTACAGACTTATTGCTCCCATCACCCAAACTAATTGGAATGCGACATTTGAGAGTTGGTTTACTGATTTCCAATTGTTGTTACATTTGCTAACAAAGCACAGGTTGATTAGTGCAGGACATGTACATAGGAACAAAGCAGAAATTCCAAATGAAATGTTCCAATGTCAAAACAGAGAATTGTACAGTAAAATCTTTGGATTTCAGAAAGCTTTACATTGACCTTGTATATGGCAAAGAAAAACAAATTGATACTGCTGATCTCCACTTTGCACTATGATGGAAACATTGGTAGAGAAACCTCAACAAGATAGAAGCCTGAGATGATAACTTTTTACAATAAAACCAAATGTGGAATAGATGTTGTTCATGAGTTATGTAGCAACTGTGATGTCAATTAAAACACAAACCATTAGCCAATGGTTTTGTTTTACTCAATACTAAACACGTATGGCATAGTTTGATAGTTTACAAAGAAAATAAATGCAAAATACCAAGGAGAAATTTTCTTAGAGAACTAAAACTAGAGCTCATAAGAGATCATTTACAGCAGAAGAAAAACAAAATGTTTCAGCCTAGGGAACTATGCAAAAAAATTGTGGTCCACACTGGTGACCTGACAGGTTAATAGGCAGCTGCAGCACTGCCAAGACCTACTACAACAACAGGAAAAGCAAAAAGATGTCACTGTCCTATAATAAAGGACAGCAAAACAAAACATATGTACTATCAGTGTAAGCAGTACTTGTATATGGAACACGCAACTGTCATGCATGAAGACTGCTGTGAGGGCAACAGTCGAAGCAAAGAGAATTTCCATGGTAGACATTTGCTTGTGTTTACATTGGAACTCACACAGGTTTTTATTTCTGATGTTGTCTCTTAGGTTTTATAAGCAAGCACACAGCTGATGTGAAAATGTTGACGTTTATTATAAGCACTCATTGCACATTTAATATTTTATTTTATTAACATCTTATTTTCTTATGAGTTAGGCGCTATAATTGAAGTAAAGATTTTTTGTAGAGTGCTATTTATATTTTCATTGTAGTTCATATAGAGATTTATTTCTGATGTTATCTTTTGGGTTTTACAAGCAAGTACACAGCTGATGTGAAAATGTTGATATTTATTCTAAAGGTACAACACACGTTAAGAATGTAACACTTTATTTTACTGATATTTTATGTTCCTGTTAATTGCACATTGCCTAATACAATAAGAATCTCCTGACAAAACAGCAAGACCAGCTGCATGTCAAGTATGTACTACAAAAAGACCAGGAAAGTAAAATGTACTGTCAGTGTAAGGGATGTGTGGTGTTGTCACATGTGCAGACCAGCCTAGATGTGATAATTGAAGTAAAGATTATTTTTTTTGTAAAGTGTTATTGATATTTTAATTGTAGTTCATATAGGAATCTATTCCTATCTTTCTTTTTTAGGCTTTATACATCAAAAACCAGTCCATGTTGAAAATTTTGATGCTTGTTTATAAACAATAAATATTAAAAATGCAATACTTTACTTTTGTGATATTTATCCTGTTAAATACTCATTTTTTTAATATAATGAAACTCACAAAGTTAAAAATAATAATGCATCAATAGAGATAGTCTACAGAATGAACATGGGCATGACATACCCAAGGTTATGCTGCTTTATGATAAAATATGTGTTACATTCCTGAGTCAGGCTAGACTAAGCTAGGGTGTTCAGCAGTGCCACCACGCAGAGGGTTGTTTCCAGGTTTTTGGTGTCTGGAACAAGGGACTGAGAATAAAACCAGGAGTAACAAGAGAGAGATTAATTGGGATGAGAGAAAGGAAAGTACGCTGCTCAGGGTGGGAGTGGCCAGGGAAGAATGGCCATGGCCAGATGGGCCAGCCCTAGATCCTGTGAGGTCCTCAGACTGGGAGAATCTAGAGCTGGGGATGGACAGGGGTTGTAGCCCAACAGGATACCTGGCTCAGCCTGTCCGTCCCTTGGGTGGGGGAGTTTCTGATCACACAAGGTTTTCAGAGGAAGTGGCATGGTGTCTGAAGCCCCCTTAGGGAAGATGTCAAAACCCCAATGCAGATTCGGCTGGACCCAGACCAGGGTCATGTACTTTTGGTTTGGTGGTTGCCTTGGGCCCCGGAGAGATGGGGTAACCTTTGTCTATTGGTTTTCTGATGTTTTGACATAGCTCTGGTTTCTCAGTTGTTGCTGAGACTCATGGTTTTCTGTTCTTTACTTGTCTTTTCTCCACCCCTACCTCAGTAGGTCAGCATGTTAAATACATTTTTAGCTTCATGCAGTTCTTAATGCACAGTGGTTAGGATGGGGAGAAACTCCGTCTCAATCTGGGGGGCAACTGGGTGCAAAAGGTGCATGTGGACATATTTTCCACCTCATCTCCAAGTGAGAGGGCCACCTGGCTGTTGTAGTCAGGGTTTTCAAGGGAAATAATTTAATGCAGAGCACATAACTTACAGGATTATTTTATTATAGTCACCCAAAGGGTAAAATATAAAAAGAGTGCTGGAAATCTGTCCACACACTAAGACCCAAAGAATCCAGCTGAGGACCTGGATCCCATGGCAATGTCCTGCCTGAGTCCAGCTGAAGACCTAGAGCCCACGACAATGCCTCCCCACTCAGAGTCCAACTAGAGGCCTCCAGCCCACGACCATGTCTCATGCAAATCTATAACAAGGATCTGCACTGGGAAGGCCCAAAAGTCAGTGGTGGAAGCTAGAAAGTCTGTGCCAGTGGGATGCAGGATCTGTGCCAGCAGGCTGAGGGCTCTGCACTGGGGCAGGAATTGAAGCTCAAAGTAAGGACCAGAGCTTCCCCCAAAAGAACCACACCCATCCTCAGCAACACTGAGGTCCCAAGCAGCTTAGATGATGCAAACAGCCAAGTTCATATCAGGAAGCCCAGCGTGACAGTCTCTTCCAGGAGAATCAGCAGCACCATCACCACCCGCTCCAGTCCTCCTTTCTACGCTGCTGCTGTCGACGACAACATCAGGTGGCCTTCAACGCCCAGCACCAATTTGATTCGCCTCAGCAGGGTGCTGCAAGTTGACCACCAGTTGTCAATCCACCACACTGGGATTCTTGTGTTTTAAAAATAAACTGTTTTATTTCTAAAATTTAATATATTGAGCATGAATTATTCTTAAAATTAGAAGGAAGAATTATTTGTGGAGCAAACACAAGCTCTCTGACTCAACTTAGGAGCCCACACCTCTGAACTGGTAAGCAGGCCCAGCACCTGGTCCCAGCCCTTAGTCCTGATGTCTGAGTGTTCCTGGTCACAAGAGTCCAGTCTTCAAGCTTGCTGAGGTCACTGACATCCTCCTCACAGTCACCAGCAATGGTGGAGGCCAGTTCCAGGAGCACCGGTTCCAGGAAGCCACTTCCCCCCAGAAGGAGGAGTCCAGACTTGCTGCGGGTTTGCAGCGCTCCTTGAATTACCCAGATGGCTTATTTGTTTAAAGTTTCTATTGCAGGCATCCACCTCGCCTTCTCAATGGGAATTACCCAGATAGCTGTGCAGCTGTGAGACTTCTGCCGGAAGGTCGCAGGCTTAGTCCTCCTGTAGTTGGGAAACATGTGTTTCTCATCCTCTGGCAGGGTTGTGCTTGGCTCTGCACACCGGCACTTAGCACTTGTGAACCGGAGATAAAGCACATTGGCGGCTCTGGGACTTCTGTGAGCCAGCATCAGAGGCTGCACTGTGCACACCCACAGCACCCCACTCAGGTCATGTCGCAGTCCTCATGCTCCGGGCTCTGAACGTGGAAGAGCCCCAGGTCTGTGCTACAGCCCCAGTGGCTGCTTGTTGCCCACTGCAAATCTTGGGGAGACTGGGGGCTCTGGGACAGGAAGGTGAGACCCTACTCCTTTAGCACGCAGCTGCTACCCTGCCCAAGTGCACCCCAGTGCCCAGACATGTGCCTCAAAGTACAGCCCTTGCTCCTGGGGCCCTGTGTAGCCTCCAAAGTCTCCCTTGGACTCATTGCTTAGGAATAGGGCCAGATTTAAAAGCACATTTTAAGCTATGAAGTAAATGTAAATAAAGCCAACAGCTCCTGTGTGTTTGCCCTGAGTTCTGTGAGCTGTGCCCACCTGTGTGTAATCACCTGAGTACAGGCACAAAACAGTACACACTACTGTTCCCTGTGCCTCTTGCACCTAGGGGTCCTCTGTCACAACCCAGCCTGACTTCCTGGCCAGCTGTTTCATTTTGCTGGTTCTACAGAGTCCTATAGATGGATGATTTGAATGGGCTACAGTTCTCTTGCGCATGTGAAAGTCGTCGGACTCAAACTCACACAAGCCTTTCCTAGGCCATAGGTCCAGTAAACAACAGAGCATGAGGCCATGACCCATGACCTAGGAGAGGATTATGTGACTTGTGTGAACTCAGTGACCAAAAAACCAAGTTCTCTTCTAGCTCTGAAGGGCAATGAGTCTCTTGGAAGCAGAAATTTCCATTTTTAGACCATCCTGTTCAGTTTTTCTTTTATAAAGTTAAACATCCATCAACTAAGTCCACTGTTGGCATTTACTGAGAAGACAGAAGCATATGTCTGCAGAACCTCTCATACAAGGATGTCCCATCGTCCTTATTTCTAAACTGCCCCGAAACACAGGTCTCCCAAGTGCCTATCGACAGGGTCTGTTCATGGACCCCCTACTCAGCAACAAAAATAAATGAATGAATGATGCACACATCCACGTGGATAAATACTGCAGATGATCAGAGAGATTCTACAAGCAGTGAGGATATTTATTTGGGAATAGGATAGCGGTGCAATAATACTGTGTGGGCCACGGTAAACTCTGAGCGTACTCAGAAGAGTGCGGCAAGGGGAAGTGCTTCAAGGCAAAGGAGGAGGGTTGCATCAAGTATTTTGAAACAATGATCCTTGACCACAAAGACTAATAACCAATGACGCCATTCTGGGGTTGAGTACACAGTGGCTGGACGATGTCCTCCCCAAAGTACACTTCCTTACTGAGGGAAATCAGGAAACCCCCTTTGCCCTGACTCAGGAGCTTGGGTTTATTGCCGAGCAGATGGGCTCACTTTATTGCCTTGAGTGACAGCAAAGAGCACAGAATCCATGGTGAACCTTGATGACCCCACATGGACACCTTGGCAGTCCAGCCATGGCAGTACGCTCCTGTCGCGGTGCTGAGAGGGCAGGGAAGCAGGGTTTCCAGAATTCCACCTGGTTCTGCCCCTCCTTGATGGTGAATGCGTCATTTCGCTTCTCCGCATCTCCAGCTGCCTGAGGAGGAAGGCTTCCGGTCAGACTCCCTGGCTTGAGGTGGGAGGTAGAACAAGGACAAGCATACAGCAGAGAGCAGTGGAGCAGGAACAGGGAGACCAGGCAGAGCAGGAAGAACTGTGTGACTATATCAGAAAACCAATACTGAGGTCACTCCATCAGCATACCCAAAAATACCCACCCTAGCTTGCATCTAACCCATTTACATTGGGGTTTTGATCCAAATGGATGCCACGACATTTCCTTTAAAAACCGTACAGAGTCAAATGCCCACAATTCCAGCAGGGAAGCTGAGTCAGGTGGATCTCCAGTATTAGGTCCTCCCAAAATCGTAAGATCTTAAGAGATCCAGTGCCTGTCCCCTCTCAGGCTGTGAGCTCCCACCGTGTGGAGTACACTTTTACTTCATCTACTTTCAATAAATCTTACACTTATTCCTTCTGAGTATCCTGCTCGATTCTTTGTTCAGGACTTCAGGAGCCTGGAGACAGCTCTGCCAGGGCCCTCTGTATAGTAACAGGCGCTCATACATCACAAGGGCTCCTGAGGGCCCCAAAAGGCTGTTAACACCTCGCCACCAGTGTGTGGCCCAGAGCCACGCCATGCTGTCTGCATTCCAGCTCCAACAGTGCGAGCCAAGTGCAGACCCCGTAGGGTGAGTTCAAGGCCTTCTGTGCTCAGGCAGAGGCAGATTCTTGGAATCCATGACTCTCACTCAACATCTTGAGGATGTTTTCATAAAGACCAAGGATCAACATCATATGGAGCACAGCTGTCAGCTTCCGAGCCCCAGGAGAGTCCAGAGTGGGCTGAGGTCAAGTGTGGGTCTCACACAGAGAGGAGGAGTTGAGGTTTGGAAGGGGTCTTGGCTCCGGTGATCTCTGCTTTCCCCAAGGGGAGCCCATGGCTGGCAAGTGTTCTGATGCGGGCAGGGAGATGCAGTCCTGGGTCGATACTGAGACTGAGGGGCTCACTACCTCCCAGGAGAAAGGTTAATTCTGTCACCTCTTGCACTTTGTCATGCAAAGCCCTCCTGTGCTAAATCTCTTTCACTTCACTGCTGGACTTACAGCTGCAGGAGCACAAGGGGCCACACCACCTCTCTGAGAAGCAACTGTCTTTAAGCAGGAAATCCAAACATTTCACCAGACAGTTCTGTTCTGAGAGTTCTGTTCAAGGATTTGTACAGAAAGCGTTTTTGTAAGGCCATAGAACTAATTGTTGGGCCAATCTATCAACAAATATTTACAGTTTTAGGTGTTATTTTTATTAATGCACTGGAAAATTCAAGATGTAGTTAAACATTAAATATTGCTGGAAATCAAGTACAAGGTAACCCAATGGAGATTCACATTCTGGCTAAATCCTGAAAGCAATTTTGGCCCCAGGCGGGGTGATTACCTGGAGTCTCTGCCTCTGTTCTGTGACACAGGGTGTCGTGTGAGGATGACCAAGGAGAGGGGACACTGGAGGAGATCTGAACTCAGTCCTGGACAATATAAGGAAGTGGCCCCAGAGTGTGGAGCTCTAGACCTGGAGGACGGGCTGATGTAGCCAGGGCCATGCCCAGAGGGGACAGGAGTCTGTGACAGTGACACTGTGTGAAGGACTTTGTCAAGATGAAGTGGGTAGCAGGGACAGTGCTGGAGCCCCAGCGCCACACTCAGGAAGCTGAACCAAATCCTCAGATGATAGCCCAGAGGAGGAAAGCAGGACACAGTCACCAAAACTCAGGCTAAAGCTGGTGACAGCTTTACCTAAGGTCTGGAGCAGCAGAAACGACCATGGGTAAAAGTGGCCAGTTCAAGATGGAAATCACAGGCACCAGCTTGGTTTCCTGCTAAAGCACTTGGGTCTCAGATTCTGACTCCCATGCCATCCACATCATTCACCCTCCCCTCCTTGTCCTGACAGCAGCCACTGTGTTGGTCTGAGGCAAAACACTCAGCGTTGGCATTTCCTGAAGAAAAGAGGGCTCCCTGGCTCACAGGTGTGGTGGTGGGAGGCCCGGGTGGGGGGCAGCTGCACCTGCCAGGCCCCTGTGGAGGAAACACAGGGCCAGTGAAGATGCGGGACCTGCCCTGTAAAGTGCTTTCAAAGCCACAGTCAGTGAGAACCTGCTCCTCTAGGAACCTGGCCACTCGGGGGCACCATCTCTCCAACCCCCCACTCTGTGACAAGCCTTTGGGGGACAAAGCAAGCCAGAGCCATGGTGCCATCCAGAGCTGCCACTAAGACGGACAAGCAGATGCAGAGCAAGTCAATGGGTGAGTCTTGGGAGACTGGTTCCCTGACATGGAACGCCAGAGACTCAGAGAGATCAAGGCCAACAGTCCAACGGGGACATCACAGGGTATCAGAGAGAAGAGTGCCTGGGAAGAGAAGACAACGGGACACAGCCACACCGGACAGGTAGGCAAGAAGGAGACGTGGGACCAGGGTCAGAGGGGAGCAGACCTAGGATCAGAGGGGAGGATTCCCAGGGTCAGAGGGGAGCAGACCTAGGATCAGAGGGGAGGACTCCCAGGGTCAGAGGGGAGGAATCCTGGGAGTCAAGCACCCTGAGTGGTACAGAGGCAAGCAAAGGTCAAAACCAGAAGGGCCCGCTCAGTGTGGAGGAGGCCTCTGAGGCCCATGGTGACTGCAGTGGTGAGGAGAAACCTTGCTTTCTAATCCACCCTAACAGTTTCTATCTGCAGCACAGAAAACCTAGCCCTTCAGGGTAGCCCTGGAGGGCAGAGTAACCAGGACTGGGGAGAAGGTGCACAGTCTGCCCTGGGCCCTCCTCAGCTGGCACAAGGTAGCACAGTTGCCTCGGGCTCCCCAGGCAGCAGAGCAGCTCCCATGTTCCTAACCAAAGGCCGTCCATGGCCCAGGGCAGAGGCCACCCTGGGAATGTTTGTGCTGTTCATTCCGTGAAGATGTATGCTATCCACAAGGTTGCTTCCCAATTGCTCCAGCTTAGAGGAAGAAGTTGGATGTTTTGCTGGAGGCGAGGATTCTTCTGAGATGACATCAAGTCACTTATGTCCCCGCTTGCAGACCATCAATAAAGCAAGCTGCTGACTCTGTGCAATTAAAAACAAAAACACAGGCTTTTCCTCAAAGAAAGCAGCAAAGCAGGGAGAAATGAAGCCAGTTCTAACAGGGCACTCTGGTGGACTTAACAATGCAGCCAGTGGCTGCCAAGAGCCTGTCTTGAGATGCAAAGTAAAAAATAAAAACAGCTCTTCCTTAACTAGCATTTATCACGCAGCCTAAGTGGGCTTTGGGAAAACGCTGACAGGAGTTAGGCCGACTCCACCCCGGGGCTGAACGGTACCAGATGTCTGCAGTGGGCTCCTTTCCAAGATGCTGTCCCAGGACACCCTCCTCGTCTTTGTCTCTGGGCTGCACAGAGAAAGTTTTCTAGAGAAAAAAATCTATAAAATAAAAACACACTGCTTGTTAACCACCCAGGACGTATTCTCCCAGGAAGCGTGTTCACTAGGACTTGAGATGTTTTCAACAAAACCCCACTCCTTCACCAGGAGACCACGCGATCTGTTGGAAAAGTATTGTGTCGCTGTTCCAGGTGTGCGTATCTCTCCAGAGACGTGGGGCTGGGGTGAAAGGCGCAGCATAAGGGAATGCTGAGACTGAACCCTGAGCTCTGCTCACCACCGGGGCGGGCGGTGGGGCTAAGAGCAGGATAGGGCCGTGACCCTGTGCCTGGAGGCTGCATCACCCCCTGCACCAGGGTCAGGCAGGCACCTGCAGGCAGACGTTTCTCCTGGAATTTCCTCTCCCAAACCAATAGTTCCTGAACGTTCTTTTTGGGTGCTATGGTTCATCTCGCCCCAGCCCCATGGGCGGTCCTTGGTTGTCTGCCACACAAGAAGCCACCTTCTTGTTTCCTTCTGTCTGCTCTTCATGGTTGACCCCATTCTGTCCACTGTTTCAGATGTCGAGTCAAGTTGACAAACCCCAACTGCATCCTGGACGCTCCCACCCTCCCTGACCTCAGATATGTTCATCTCTGCTGACACAAGGGTGCTTTCTGTGAGTCCTCCCCAAAGCTGGCAAACACTGCTTACCTTACCTCCAGAGAGACGTGAAGTGGCCACTGCCCACTAACCCAGCGCCCCTCCAGGGCACCAGGCTCAGCTGGCTACAGTAGATTCCAATCCTGCTGCCTGTCCCAGGCAAGCTTGTCTACCCACAACACTCACAGTGAACTCTAAAAAACAGAAGTCAGCCCCCACCCAACTGTGGCTTCTCAGGAGACCCTCTCTGCAGGGACACAGGCCCCTCCCTCTGCTGTGCTCTGTGTCTGGCCCATCATGTGCTCCTGGGTCTGGAGCTGTCACTCAGAATCAGGGCACAGGTGACCTCTTTAGCAAGCTCTTCTGTGGTATGTCCCACTGTGTCCCCATTTAAATCTTTGCTGCCATGTATTTCCCCTTGTTCAGTGTCTGCCATGTGTCCCTGTGAGGAGGTGACTTACTGCTTGCCACAGGGCAGGAACAGGCTTAGGGCACGGGGACAAGGCCACCAGTACACCCTAGGCAGCTGGCATGCTGAGCGTGCCTGGATAAGAGGTGAATATCTGACTGTCCTTCAGTAAGAGTGCAAAACCTCCGAGAAGTTAGGGTAACTATCAAATTGTAGCTGAAGCTGTTTTCTCTAACTTAATGTATGGGTCTCAGATTTGTTTTTCTGGAAATTTCACGGTCGAAACCATTCCAAGTTGGCTCCACCTTCTCAGCCTCTCTCAGCGGCTTCCACCTCGCTCCCCAGGGTCCAGCAGGGGAACCCAGAAGCTTGGGAGCAGCCTGCTTCCCTTCCCATCATGTGCAGAGGTGATGACAAGAATTACTGTGACAAATGAGAGCGCGGTAGCAACAGTGTCCTGCATCACTGCTGGTGCCTGCGCGTCCGAGTTCTACCTCCCCGCAAGTTGTTATGGGCTTCACAGAGCTGCGCAGACAGAGAGGGGCTAAGGGCTGTGCTGCGTGGAAATGGGGTCTGTGTCGGACAGCGTGACACAGGCACACAGCACACGTGTGATGGACAGCGTGACACAGGCACACAGCACACATGTGACGGACAGTGTGACACAGGCATACAGCATGCGTGTGTCACACTGTCATGCTGTACCCTTACCAGGTGTGCACACACTGTGTACAAATTACATTTCCATAAAAGGAATAGATCAAAAAGTAAAATGCACAAATGCCTACCACTGTGGGTGGTAATTGCATATACCCTACTTTGTAACTGCTGTCTACTGAAATTCCGTGACAATCTCTCTTTTGACAAACTATGGGAGAAGTCACCACCGAATACGCAGTCACTTGAAAAGCTGAGATCTGGAGAAATTATGTCATTCACTAATGTGGATTTGCAAAAATGACACCTCTTCCATTACTGGGGAGTTTTAGTGGTTCGCTGAGCATGTACGACCCCCACTCCCCAGGTGGACGTGGTGAGGTTCACCTTTGCAGGGTCAGATTTGCAAAAACTGATTTAGAACTCGAGAAAGTCTTCATGTATCGGTACTGGAGCAGATATAACAATGAAACACATAACATAGTGAGCTGTAGACAGTATGCTGACGACTGAAAATAGTGGAGGAAAAGAATAAGGCTAAAAAGAAAAAGAAGCATGAAAAGCATGCTGCAGGAATAGGTACTGGGGAGTTGTCTGGAAGTGGTCCTGAAGAACTAGCCAACATTGGGGGTTGCTAATGCCTTCTGACATTTTTCATCAGGATGAAAAGCTGTTTGGTTTGTAGTGCACGGTTCTCCATGCATTCATTTTCTACGTGGCACTGCTCTTTCCGAAATTCTTCTGTGATTCACTGCACACAGACATGAACATTCCTTACTAGCTTTCCATCCCCCATACCATGGCTCTGTGTATTTTGGGTGAACGAAAATCCCTTTCACATTCACTGAGATGCTGACCACAAATTTGATGGGAACAATCCTGCAGTTCAACAGAATCGCTGTTGTATAAATGTCTTCCGACCCCATCATGCATGTAATTATTTTCAAGCCAGTCTGGAACTTCCTTGACTTCTTTAGGTAAATGTGGCTTTAATTCGTTAAAGTCGTTTCTAGAATTTCATCAGCTAGAAGGAATTCCAAAGCAGACAAATGTTACATTGATCCACTGACCAATCCCTCTCCAGAACTTGACTCTCTACCATCTCTTGTACCCCTAAGCCCTGGTTTCTTATGGGGATTGTAGTTTTCATGAATTTAGGCTTTCATCATTTTAAGATTTAGGATTTTGATCTTTTGGAGATTGTGATTCTTCAGGATGTTAGGCATGGAGATTTTAGAGGGTTTGACATTTCAACATGTGGGACTAAGGTACTGGGGACGCGTCTGGGGCTGCAGCTGCCCCAGTTCCAGAAGGCAGCTGTGGGGAGCTGGAAGCATTCAGGAGGATTAGAAGTTGCTGCTGGCTCTGCTCATGACCAGCAGGATCTGGGCACATCCCCTGAGGTGCTGCAAAAGCTGACATGGGAGACTCTCAGAAGTGTCCCACTGAGGTGGAGGTCAGGTCGGCCTCTGCACCAGCTCCATCACCACAGGCTGAAGTCCCCCTCTGGAGTGTCACCCGCTGGACTCTCCCTGCCCGGCCCACATCCTGAGCATGCACGGGACCAGAAACAGCTTCCAGGTGGCCACAGAAGCTTGCTTGAAGAAGCTGCCAACTGTGGCACAAAGCAGCTGTGGGTGCTAGGAGGACACAGCAGACATGACAGTGGCCACTGTCTCCACTGAGTGGGACACAGTCCCCCAAGTGTACTTGTTTTGTTCCTCATTGTTATGGGGTTCTGCTTCCCTTTCCCTATGCTAACTGCAGACTGGTTCTCTGTGACTCTTCTACAGTCTCTAGACTAAAACGCCCGGCCCCTCATGGTCAAAGGCAGTGATTGGGACTAGTTCCACACACACAGTCCTCATGCATGCATCAGAACGCCACTCTAATCTAGGGAGCCCTTGGTATGCATCAGATACCAGACTCAAGTCTTTCCTTGTTCAGTTGTCAGAGCAATCCTAGGTGGATGATGAGGGTGTTTACACTCACTTTGCAGATGGGGAACTAAAGCCCTGATTTTTCAGAGGACTGCTTTGGTCCCAGAATTGGCAAACACACCAGAGTCCAAGGTCAGGCCATTCCTGGGTCCAGCCATGGCATGGATTCTGTACCAGCAGTCTCCTTCCCCGGTGGGCATCTCCACTCAGATCAGAGATCCTGGGATGCAGACCCAGAATCAGCAAGGTTGTTGGGGGTAAGGAAGGAGAACAGAGAGATGCAGTTCTCAGAGAGAGCAGGGTATGAAAACAATTTGAGTCATATCAAGTTGCCTGCCCAGTGTTTGCAAAGAAAATGCCATTCACTTCCCTGATAATATGGTAACGGAGGAATTAGCCTTCACAGTGGCCCGTTACCACAAGGATTACCTGCAGCATACACAACCGTGAAGTGTATTCAAACATTGACGTGTCCAGGGCCTGAAATAATCTGAACTGAGGACCGTGAGACTGTGACCCTGACCTCGAGCTCTTAGTGTCAGTGATGGCCCACGCGGGAAGCCAGCTCCTTACCTTTGCATCGCTACCCTGTGGTTCTGCGGCTCCGTGTGGCTTCCACAATGCTTTCTGCTTGTTCTACTGTCTCTCCACCCTGGATGTGGGACACAGCAGAATTCAGTGGCTGGCTGTATAATCGTCTCGTGTGGCCTTTCTTGTCTCAGCCTCCTCCCCACTCTTTCCCTTGCAGCTCTTTGAGATGGCTCTATTCCTTCCCAGAGTGCACAGGTCATTGGCCCCTTCTTCAGTTCTCTTCCCCTCATGCCTTTGCTCCCTGGGGTCACCTGACCCTACCACTTTCACCCAAACCTCGCCTCAGGGACAGCTTCTGACAGGACCCAGTCAGAGACAGCATGAAGTAGAGGATGCTGTGAGCAGACTCCACAAATGGGTTTTTAAGTTCTGCAGTGGTTTCCATAGGTCCATGTCATCCATCCATAGCCAGGAGCACTTCCTGGGAGGCCCACAATGCATTGTGACTCAGTGAGGAGTCCCCGGTACTGACACGCTCTTGTCGTCCTCATTGGTTGCTGTGTGGAACTCCCCCGCACCCCCAGCTCCCAGGGAGATGCAGCTAAGCTGTGCTGTTGCATCTCTGCTCAGCATATATGGGTTGTTTTTCCTCATCTATTCCTTAACAGTGCAGCATGATGAGAATACACATAGCATTTACAGGGTATTAGGTACCATGCGCAATCATGAGATTTGGAGTATTCGGGAGGATGTGTGTAGATTACATGCAAATCCTACATCATCTTGCCTGTGGGACTTGAGCTCCTCTGTCTGGCTCAGGGTAACTTGGAGCCAGCCGTGGAGATGCTGAGGGGCAGCTATTGAAACACTAGAGCCCAGGAGAAGGCTACAGGAGCCAGGAGAGCAGTCACCAGCCTCCTGCCCGCACTCCCTGGCAGTCCTGCCGCACCTGACTGCATCCGACTGGGAGGGCAGGCGGCGCTGCTCTGTGACGGGAGGGTGAGGGCACCACCTGCTTCTTATTCCTTGTCTTCACTTGGGCTGCTGGGAGTTCAAATCCAAATCTGGTGGCTCTGTCTAGCAAAGGGTTGGTTTTGTTTCATGTGTGCATGTGCATGTGTGTGCATGCATGTGTGTGTGTGTGTGTGTTTCTGCTGCTTTTATTTCTCTTGCATCCTTTATATTCCACCCATTTCTTATGCATCTGTGTCCTATCACATGTTTGCCTGTATGGACAGAAAATCTGTTTAAAGGAAGGTGACAGCAGAGTTCCTGCCCTTGCCTGCTATGTGTGTGAACACCGGACACTCACAGGGGGAGGACTTAGGGTCAGGTCACAGGGCTGATGAGTGCAGTGCTGGGACCAGTTCTGGGTCACCGACCCAATCATAGACAGGTCTCTGCTGAAAGCCAGGGCTCCTCTTTTGCCCATTTGGAAATCCAGGGACTGAGCTTGCAGACACAAGTGGAGAAGGATGGGCTGTCATGTGAGGCACCAGGTCCATGTGAGCTCAGCCCCAAGGTCATTGCAGCAGCAATTTCATGCTCGCATGTTCTGTGAGCGTAATAATTTCCAGCTGTGGTCTCTGAGTGCCACCTCCAGGAAGCCACAGAGGGGAAGAACATGGCACAGAGTTCTGCATCCCTGGGTACTTGATTTTCAGAGGAGTGCTGGGAGCACTCCCAACATGACCTGGGCCACCTCTTCCCATGTCCCCAACAATGCCCACACTGACTGCACAGCCCCTGCCACATGGCTCAGACACATATCTGCTGGAGCGGCTGCCAGGAGAGCCAGGCCAGTTGTGTCCACCTGTGCAAGTGCAGCCCTGGGAGAGGTGACAGAGCCTGCAGTCGGGCTCCCTTCCCTGCCATCCTGCATGTGTTTTGTGTCTGTGTTTATGATTTCACTGATGCCCGCCAGGAATTATTCTAGATCCTGGTTTTTGAATCTAGAATCCTTTCAAAACTTTCTCCAGAACATAAAAGGCTCTTGAAAGTGGGAGGAGATTTCGGAAACAGGAAACCCTGGACCTCCATGGCGCTGCAGCTGCCCCAGCAGGATGGGCGCTGCATGAGTCCTAGCAGGCCCAGACAGGAGCAGGGCTGAGTGAGCAGAGGGAACCCAGCAGTGTGGGGAGTACCGGGCCCATCTGTGCAGGGGATCCCAGGAGGGAATGAGCAGCAGTTCTTCAGGTACCTGGGCTCCAGTGCCCATGTGCCCAGAGTTTGATCCCTGGTGTGGGAGGTAGTGGAGCTTAGTGGGAAGCCAGGGTCATGAGACTTGGCCTCGAGGGGCCCCTGTGACGCTGGCCCTTCCCTTCTCTCTTAGCTTTCCGACTACCACATTGCTCTGCCATTTACTCCTGCCACCTTGTGTCACCACAGGCCCCAAGTGGCAGGGCTGGAGGACCATAGGATGCAACCCTCAATCTGTGAGCAAACCTAACTTTTCTGCTTTATAAGCAGATCACCTTGGGTGTTCTGTAACAGTATCAAAAAGCTGACTAACACTGACTTTCACCTGCAACCTCAGCCTGTCCTGTATCACATGGAGAAAGGTGTATGTGTCAATGACTGGGCCATGTGACATCAGATCTGATTCCTTTGTAGGATAGTGGGCAGGTCAGTGAATCTGTCCATTGCAGCTGGCCCACTGTGCTGCACTGTTGGGAAGCAAGGCAGCCATCACTTCCAGGGGGCAGGAAATGGGGGCAGCCAGCCGGACAGAACAGGGCAGACACAGGGTTTAACCAGAGGCCTGATGGGCAGGCACAGATGGGAGTGGAAAAGAGGGGACCCCTGCCTGGATAAAGACTTGAACCAGGAGCACTGGGCAGGGCCTGGCAACATGGCACAGAAAGCACTGGGTGAATGCAGAATCCCCACCAGGACTGCTCAGCCAGCCTCAGCTCCAACCAGCCCAAGCTTGAGAAGGGGAGACCACAGCCATGCCAGGGCAGCACCGTGGAGAGCTCCCAGGATGCTGCTTGTAGGAGGGGCTGGGAAGGATTCCAGGCTACCTAGCTTCACTGATGCCCGCACAGGCGTGGGGCAGGGCGAGGGGGAGAGATTGCAGGTTCACCTCTCCTGATCCCAGGAGGCTCAGCCATCCGAAGGCCTGTGGCACCTCAGCCACTGCATGCTGGGGACTCATGTCTCCAAACTGGACAAGGGCCACACCCTGCATGCCTGCCATGCTTCCCCCAAGCCTTCCCCTGAGCATCAGTTCTACTATCCTGGCCAAGGCCCCTCTGGTCAGGGGAGGCTCAGAGCTCAGCACTTCTGGCTGGGGGCCCAGCCTGCAGTAGCAAATGAGTGAGGTTCGGGTGTGGCCCCCAATGACTTGAAACTCAGGCCCCCCCTGCTCCCGGTGGCTGCCAGGCTTCCCTGCTCATAGCTGATCCCTCAGTCCCATCTACTCAGTCCCCCATTCCCCATCCTCTGAGTGAGTCAGAGCACACACTTGGTTGTGTCAGGGTCTGTGTGAACAGAGCGGCCCCTCTTCTCGGGATGCAGGCATCCTGGAGGACCTCTGTTTGACTCCTGTCTACTGGCTGTTGGATACAGATGCAGTGGGCTGAGGGGGTGCTGGATTGGTGCCCCGACTTCAGTGGTGAGGGCAGTGTTCACAGGGCAACGCAGACTGAGAACCCCACCCTTCCCGTGTACTCAGGGCATGCAGATCCACAGCAAGGAGCACCCAACTTCAGGAGTGAGTGCTCTCCTCACTGTACCCCAGCTGTGGGAACAGGACAAAGCATACGGAAGACCCATCGCCTGACTTTGTCCCAAAGGTTCCAGGGCAAGTGCTGGGACACGTCTAGAGCCTCTAGCAGCGGCTGCGGGCCGTGCACTTGCCATTGGCTCTGTCCCCTCCAAGCATGAGGCTGGATGAGGTCCATGTTCTAAGGGTGGCCTGACTTGCAGTGTCCCCTGTGGACCCACAAGCCAACAAGCACAAAGGGTCAGCATGACTCCCTCTAAGATCACGTGCCTCCCTAGGTGACCTTGGATTTGCTGGGTCAAAGCCATGTTGTCATACAAGGCATTTTCCTCTTCCTTGAATACAAGGAGGTGACAAGACAGGGGTACAGTCCACTTTCAACCTTTCTTGGTGGCCTTGCAATGAGGACTGGACAATGTCACACATGAGAGGGTCAGGCTCACTTTGCACCTGAGCTGTTCTGTGAGTATCTTCCACTCTGTGGACAATCGGGGTGTCCTTCCACAATGGAGGAGAGACTGGCCGGCGACAGCCATGCCCGATGGCCTTTGTAAACCCCTGCCCAGCACACCAGAGTTCTCTCCCCATTCCTGCGGAATGGCAGAGACCGATTTTGCCTGGGGTCACTGTTGTGCCCCAGGTGAGGGGACCTCGGTTCTGGACCACCCCCAACCCCAGCCCCTTGCCATTGTCTGGGATTCTCACAGGCCCCTTGGGGAAGCCCTGGGACTTCTCCTACAGTGGTTGTAGGGGACACAGTGACTATTGCGCCTGGGTCTGATGTTGAGAGCAGGCTGGGTCACATTCAGGTGCTTTTCACGGGCTCCACTGGAGAGGGATCCTTCCCCCCAACCCCCGACACAAGCTTTAGCTTCTGTGTGACCTGTGATGGGCCTGGGAGAAGCAAGTGGAAGAGGACATGCACGTGCAGTATGGCACGGCCACCCAGCTTCTGCTGTCAAGAGCTTGCCTTCAGGGGGTTCCAGATGGAGTAGACCCACACGCAGCTGGCGGCCTGCAGGTGACCCTCCCTGCCTGCTTCAGGGTGGATGCAAGGAAAACACCAGTACAGGGCACACAATGAAGAGAGGAGGAGGAGGGCAGAGCAGAGCTGCAGCCTCCGGAAAGTGGGACCCTACCTGTGACTGAATAGGTGATATCTGGGGACTGTCCCAGCCTTGCACTTGCCAGTGAGTACCTCTACTTCCAGCCGGCAGAAGCAGCAGGAGGCTGACAGCCCAGTGTCCCATGGCCAGGGAGCTCTTAGAGGCCCATCCAAGGTGGGCGTGGGCAGCTCGGGGGCCGAGCTGGGCCCTTCCTGTGAGTAAGCGGCAACTGGCACTTACTCAGTAAGTGGGGAGGAGGTAACCTGGCCCTCGGGGTCCCAGGCCGCCGCTGCCTGGTCAGGTGTGGCCAAGGGTGTAGGCCTCTTAGAATGATAAGCAGACCAAGGTGCTCCTCTTGCAGGAGGACAGTGCCACAGGACTGGCAAGTGGCCAGTGTCACAGGGATCATTCCAAGCTGCCACCTCTGCCAGGCAGCCGGCTGGTAGTGTATGCCATCACCCTGGCCAGCTCCACTCTTCCCGAGGACCACCATGCCTGTCATTCGGAATGGCATCTGCCTGTCACTCCCCACCCACACCTCCACCTCCCTCACGCACAGGGGCCTCGTCTGTTACCACCCCTCAGTGGCTCTGCAGCAGGCAGTGACCAGCACATCCTGGGCCCAGGGATGGCTGTAGGATTCAGTCACAGGCACGCATGGGAGAGGGGCCGCTCCAAGGGGTGTGGGAGGAGTCCCTCTGCCCGGCAGCGGCTTCTTCCACAGCACCGAGGGCAGTGATTCTGTCACAGCCCCTTAACCTGCAGGGAGCTGCACCACTGCCCTCCTGCTGCCAGGTCCCAGGCCCAGCCCAACCCGAGACCCCAGCCCAACCCATGGGTCAGAACAAAAGGCCCGTCCTTGCACAGGGAGTCACCCACTGCTCATGTGACACGGCAGTCGAGCATAACTCTTGTTTCCATTTCCCATCATTTAATGAGCATTTCTCGCTCATTATGGCACTAGTAATTGAAAACTCCTTTTGGTCCAGCGCTTAAAACAATTTGTTCCTTGTGCTTTTGTCTGGCTGTTAGGTTGGTCAGAGTGGTTCACTGAAGATCATAGAACTCTATAACTTTCCAAGATTTGAGCCAAATATTCAAAAACCATTGCTGGTTTGTGATCGAATGCCAAGAAAAGAGGAGACCAGTGACTCCTATTTCACGAGGCTCTGCATGGCAGGCTTTTCCAAGGGGCTATTGTGTGACTTCAGTTACTGGATCTGCTCGGGATGTTTTCCTCTGAAAACTGATTTGGGAGAGGAGGCCCATGAGCTGCTCTGCTCCAGAGCTTTGGTGCTTTTGGATTTGTTTTCTCCACTCCTGGGAAAAAAGCTCTTGATTTGAGAATCAAGGCGAATTTATTTTTTGTCTAAAAAAAAAAAAATCTAATAGCATCAGCATTTCCGCTGTTAATGTGAATGACCAGCTAATGCTGGCAAACTGTGTGCTCCATGACCATAATTCTTCACTATTAAAAATAATTGAGCCTCAAGAAACAGGGCAGGAGCAGCGGGCTGCTTCCCACCAGCTGGCTGCTGCCTTGGGCCAGGGACCCGGGCACAGCGCACCCAACCCAGGAACCTCCAGCTGGCCTCCCCTCCCCTCCCTGGCAGTGGGAAGGGCTGCTATGGGTCAGGATGGGTAAATGGAAAGAGCTAAGCAACAGGCTTCAAAATACTATGGCAGAGGCATGGCCAAGCATCACTGACCTCCGAAAAGTCGCGCAGGGACATCTTGGGCTGAGCTTTGGGAGCGCACCAGTACACAACACAGCCACAGCCACTCTGCGCAGCCCCGACGCTGTGGAAGTCTGATGGCGGGGCCCCATGCCTATGGGTGAACAAGACTACCGAGGCTCCCCTGGGGAAAACAGAGGCCTGTCTTCACACATGTCTGAGCTGCATTGTTTCCCAAGGTGCACCCTCAGAACGCAGCGGGGTGGCTGCCTGCCCAGCTCTGCAGAGCTGCACTGTAGGCTGCTGTGTCTTGAGACTGCCTCAGTGATGGCCACCCTGTCCATCACTGAGGAGTAGCGTGGCTAATGCTGGAGCAGCGTGGGTTCAGGCACTGCACCATGTGGACACTGGAAGAAGAAAGACGCTGTGAAGACCCTGTGCCCAGAGCCCATCGGCAAGCAGCTTGTGCCAGGGCTTGCTCAGGAGATGGATGAGAAATATCCCAGGTCTGAGCCCAGAGCCCCAAGCCCCCATAGTCACTCAGTGACTGCCTGGCCAATAGTTGGTTCTGAGATGGCTGGCGGGGCTGGGATCCCCAACCCTCACCATGTCGCTGAGGACCCTGCTAGCCCAGCCCCATGGCAGCGCCGAAGTTTCAGGGCTGGGTGGGCTCCTACTGGAGTAAGGACTCCTTTGCTTTATAAGCTGAAGTGGACCCATGGGAGGTTTGCAGGTTAGACCGTGGAGGGAGGTCTAAGGTGCCAGGGCGGTTTACGCTTAGGAAAGGAGACCAAGAACTGACCCCACAGGAGAAGCCTCACATGCAGGCTGTGTCCAGCTGTCTCTTCCTGGCTGGGTCACCTTGGGAAGTGGTGCAGATAAAGGCTGCTGCCTCTGGTGATAGCCCAGGGGTCCACATTCTCCCGGGACCTGGGCTGACAGTGACTGTCACTCGTCTGACTTAGAGATAATTCTTGAGGACAGATCCCCAGCATTTCATGGAAGCTCAATGTGCTTTCTCAAGAAATGCATACCAGAAGGAAGACTTTAGGCACCTGTGTGTGAAATTCAGGAAATTTACCTACATCCCTGAGGTGCTGAGGCAAACAGAGCTGCTCCTGCTGGCTGTGTCATCTCTGCCTCCAGCCCACTTTGGTGGCTGTGGGCAGGAGCTTCTTGGGGACCTGGAACTCACTGCACGTTCCCTGGACCCACAGGTGAGGAGGCAGCTTGTGGGCAGGAAGCAGCTCCTCTTTCAGATCTTGAATTGAAGTATCACACGCCATGTGGATGGAGGTGGCACAGAGGGACCCAGAAGAGCTGGGACCAGCCGCCTGCTGTGACAAGGTGAACCCACTCTCTTGGCGTAGTGTGGCTGTCGGCAGGAGGCTCAGGCCCAGTGGAAGTGCAGCCAGGAATACTGGACAGATGCCATCGTGGAGTGACTATCCACTCTGCCAGCCAGGGCCATTCCCCATGGATGTGAGCCCAGAAGAGGTCATTGTGGACTGACTCATGTCCCCAGAAAGATGACTGAAGTCTCAACCCAGGACCTGAGATGAGTTGCTCTCAAAATAATGTCTTTATATAGGCAATGAAACTGAAATGCCATCATTAGGGTCAACCTTAATCCAGAATGACTCTCCTCATAAAAAGGGGAAACATGGACACAAGGACAGTACTATAACTAGGAAGAAGGTGGCCCTGGGGTGGAGGTGGCAGCTTTACAAGCCAAAGGATGCCAGGCTTTGCCAGCAAACGTCAGAAACTGGACGAGGCAAGGCAGGACATGCCTGGAGGCACTGGTCTGTGGCCCAGCCAGCGCCCTGGAAGTTTTAACTTCCAACCTCCAAGGCAGACAGTGAGCAAATCTGTGCTACCTGCAGTCATCTGGGAGAGTCAGGTAGGCAGGGGTCACTGGGCATTGTCTCCCCAAGGGCTGTGTGCCACCCAACCTAGGGTAGAAGTGAGTACCTGGAGTGGCTACCTAGGGACAGATGGCCAGAGGAGGAGGCCCCAGTGCACCTGTGGTAGGACTCAGCCTCAGCTCCCTGGAACAGTGCAATGCTGTGAGCTGAAGAACTTGGGTCTCCTCGGCACCAGCTGGGCACCCATCTTCTTGCTGCAGGCTTCAGTCAGACATACATCCCATTTTCTTGATTAATGCCCTGCATCTGTTACTGTACAGTAGGGAAAACAGCATTAGAGGACCTGTGACTACACATGCAACTGCATGCAGGAAATGTGTTGGATAGACACACCTGTGCATTAGGGCCAGTCCTACAGGGAACCATCCCTTATGAGCTGAGTTACCACAAGGAGGATACTTCCTTTGTAAGGGACAGAAATAATCTCTTCTGTTTGGTTTACAATTACATATATAAACAGAACAAGACATTTACAACTAGTATTGCAGTGTTTTAAAAGGAAGCACACTTGGATGATGCACTAACCCATACACTGTACAATCTACATGATAAACTAACCTGCAATGATAGACATGCAGGTACAATCTACATGATAAACAAACCAATAGGATGAGCAAACCTGTACTAGCAGTAATTTATAGTAAAGAAACCTTGACCTAAGTTCCGTGCAAAATGTGTACCCATGGCAGAACTATCTCACCTTGGGTAATGGCTAATACATTGTGTCAACTTGAGAAGTTTAACTAAGTGACTCAGCAGGGGACCAGGGCTGTCACTTTGTAAACTTCCTCAGCCTGTGCAGGAGGAGGGTACAAAGATGGGGTGAGTTCTATACCTGCCCTGGGAGATGGTAGCCTAATTACAATGTAAGGAAGGAAATGAGGCTCCTTTCCCATCATGCTTTTGTTCCTTTTGCTGCCTTGAGTGTTGCCCCTGTGCCTGCCACCCTGCCTTGGAGCCAGCTGATTATGGACTGCAACCTCCACAAACAGTAAGCTAAATAAACCTTTCCTTCCTTAATTTTGGGCTTTTGTGTTTTGTCTTATCAATGAGAGAAAAGTAACTAAGACACTTTGGGAATAAGCATAAGCCAGGATGTTGGAGGGTTAATGGGGTGTGTGTGTAACACAGTACTCTGAAAACTATGGTGTAAATAAACATGAGATGTGCCCATGGATGGCTACTGTCCTAGTATAACTTGCGATACTCCCAGTGCCATCAACATTCAGCATACACTTACAATTGGAACTCAAACAAAAAGATATGCTCTGCTGTGGAGAAGACAACCTGGGGGCAGTGTGGAATTTGAAGAAGATGCAATAAATGCTATGTGGTCTTGGAGTTGTGTAGCCACTCCCAGTTCACCATATGTAAGCAGATGCAGCTCAAGGGACTTCAGATAAATGTTGTTTCACTAGGTCAAGGTTGATGGACAGTCTCCATTCTTTCCAGAATAATTAATTCCCTTCAGAATATATGTGTATTTTATCAAAGAACATTTGATCTCTAAGCTGGTTAATGAGGTACTCATTTATTGGTATTCTGTGCTTTTTGAAAACTAACATGTACATTGATAATGAAGGATCTCTCCTCCTCTTCTACTCCACAGTCATGGGGCTCAGGACCAGCAGATGTGATCACAGAAGACCATGAGTCCATGGCTGCCACACCCCTTTATCCAGGGATCTGAAAAAGATTTGGTCGGGCATGAGCTCTTCTTGTCAGGACTGCTCAGATGCTCTGAGCACAATATCCTGGCTCTGCTGTGGTCAGGTGGGAAGTCAAGGTGCGTGTCCACCATCAGCCACTGTCCTGTTGGCTTCTCACTCTTTATTAAATGCCCACAAAGTCACAAAAGTCCTTGAGGTGCACACTCCAAGCAGCAGAGTATGAATACTTGAGGCAAAATCGAGAGGACTTCAAGGAGAAATGAACCCATCTGCTACTATTGGCGGAGATGTCAGCACAGCTGCATCGTAATGGACAGATGGAGAAAGTGCAAAGTGGGTTAGAACAGAGCGGCTCTGAACAGAACCTCCTGGTAGCAGGCAGAGGAGGAAGGAGCACGGAGCTTAGGGCAGGGCCTTGCTGAGCAGCAGTGTTTGAAGAGGATAAAAAAGAAGGTGCCTCGACCTACAAATACCACAGGGGACAGGCGAGTGGCTCACATCACACTCCGAGGTGAAAATCGGAAAGGATATCCTCCAAGATTGGGCAAGGCAAAGATAACTGCACTGTTTCTGTTCAGAATGGTACTGGAAATCCTAGCCAGCATGGTTAAGTAAATTGGAAAGGAAGAAATAAAATCTGTGTGCAGAGAACTTAATTTTATCGATAGAACAAATCCAAAATGCTATTAGAGCTAACTAACAAAATCAGCAAGGCTTCAAGATGCAAGATCTGCATCTAAAAATCAGCAGTTTCTGTGTAGTAATAATCCAAGGGGAAAAAAAAAAGAAAACGATCTTACAATTACGTGAAAAATTTGTAAGAATAAATTTAACCAAGGAAGTGAAAGAGTAATACCCCTCAAATTATGAAACATTGCTGAAAAAACTGAAGAATATACAAAAATTAGAAATATAATCTCTGTTCATGACTGGAAGAATTAACACTGGAAAGTGTCCATATTACCTAAAGTGCTACAGACTAAGTAGTAATCCAGATAAAAACTAAGATATGCTTCACAGAAACAGAAAAACAATCCTGAAATCATCATGGGGAAGCCCGAAAGCAGGCTGAGGAAGAGCAAAGCCCAATGTATCACACTTTCTGATTTCCAATTGTATTACAAAGCCACATTAATCAATATAGTATGGCACTGGTATATAGGCTGTATATAGAATAGAATAGAATAGAATAGAATAGAATAGAATAGAGAGCCCTAAGCAAATCCTTACACACCCGGTTGGTGAGTTTTTGACAAGTCACCAAGGACACACACTGAGGACATCTTTGTCTCTTCAGAAGAATAAAACCAGACCCTTATTTCATACCACACACAACAATCTTCTAAAATAAATTAAAATTTAAACATTAAGACCCCAAATCATAAAATTCCTGGCAAAAACAGAGGGAGAAAATTCTACACATTTTTTCTGATAATGATTTTTAAAAATTTTTTTAAATTTCAAAATACCAGAAAACAAAATAAAACAAATAGGACTAAATAAAACTAAAGTTTCTATACAGGAAAAAAAAAAGCAGCTAGCAAAACAAGAAAAGACACTACAAAATAAGAGAAAATATTTGCAAACTATCTAACTAACAAAAAAATTATATTAAAAATGTAGAAGGAACTCATATAACTCAGTGACAGAGAAACAAATAGCCCAGGTAAAAAATGGACCAAGGATCAGAATGGATGTTTGGTCTGCAAGTGTTTAGTGGTGTATGAAAAGACATGAAACACCGGAAACCACTGAAGAGCAGAAATCAATCCACATGAGTTAACCCCTCACGCTTGTTAGGATGCCAAGTGTCCCAAATTGTAAAGGTGACAGACACTGGCTGAGTCAGGAGAGAAGGGGAACCCAGCATGTGGCCAGCAGGAAGATAAATTGGTGCAGCCACAAGGGAAAACAGTGCAAAGGGCCCTCAAAAAATGAAAGAGTGGACTCCCCAGAGTCCCGCCTGCCCCTTTGGATGTGCATGCAGAGGAAATGAGAGCAGTGTGTCAGGGGGACTTCTGTGCCCTGTGTTTACTGCAACATTATTTATAGTGGCCCTGAGGCGGAAGCAAGCGACTGTCCATCCCCAGATGAGCAGATAAAGAAAACACAGAGCACAGACAGTCGCACAATGGAGTATTCTTCAGCCTACAAAAGGGAGGAAATCCTGTCACTCACTGATGGCCGGGAAGATGCTGTGCTAAGTAAAACAAGCCAGGCCCAGGGGATAAACACTGTACTGCTCCAGCTCCCTCATCAGCAGGCTGAGCATAAGAGCGGTTCTGCTCAGTTACAGGAGGGGCGGGGTCACCGGGGGCCATGAGTCGAGGCAGGGCAGTGCCAGACAAGGGCATAAGTGACTGGAAGAACTAAGGCGTGGTGCCAACAAATGATGCATTAGAATTCATCTAATAAATTCATGAGACTCCGTTGCACTCTTGAAATTTGCTAAGATGTGCACCGTGGGTGTTCATGGTGGGTGGTGCTGCGGGTGTGACTCAGCTTGGTGAGACAGTCAGTGTGTCTGCTGTCGGTGTGTGCTGATATCAGACCACCACACTGCACACTCTACTTGCTTGGCAGTCATCCCTCAGGAAAACTGGGGGGAAGGAGGTGAAAGGAGTAAGGGTGGGGCCCACCGCACCCTCAGCTGTACCCTCGGTGTCCACTCAGGGGCCTCCCAGGGGACAGTGGCCGTAGGCATCCCAGTCCCTCTGCTCAGGTTTTCTGTGTAAGAACAGCACTGCCCATGGGAACAGAACCCAGTGTTCTCCTCCCTTCACCTCCCTACTGTGGTCCCCTCTGTGGTGTCCCCTGAGCCCACGAGACACTGTAGTGTCCCCATTCCCATATCGGAGTCCCTGCCCCTCAGTCATGCCTGCATGGGACCCCTCCCCGCATGTCCCAGCTGCCTCCCCGGTGGACCTGCAGTGACTCCTTCCTGGGACCACTGCATTTCCAAGGGAACGCAGTCCCCTGTGGCGCCCAGGGCAGAGCTGCCCGGTGTTCAGGGTTTTCTCCCTGTTCTCAGACAAAGTGCCCAAACAGAGCCCACACGTGACCGCATCGCTGCCTGCTGGCCCTCTTCCTTCTGTCTGGTCTCTGCACCCTCTGCAGTGTCTTCTGTCCTTAAAATGCCGTGTCTTTCCCCAGTGGCTGCTCTGCCCCATCATCGTCTCCCCACTTCGCCCTGAGCATCTTCGCAGCCCCAGGCCCAACTGGCCCTCCCACCCCAGAAGTAATTACTGGCTTCGTGCCTGCGCTGCCAGGGCAGGAGCTCCTGGTGGTGGGGTCCCCGCTGTCTTCACCAACTCCTTGGATTCTGGGATGCTGGGATGAGGTGCACGTTGAATGAGTGAATAATGATGGAACCACGGAGTCCTGGCTTGGCTCACTCTATGACCACCATGACACCTGACCGCAGAGGAAGGAAAGGAGGAGTCAGTGTGCTGGGAGTGAGGTCCAGGTTAGTGGAGGGGAGACCTACAGCATGCATGGTGGCTGCTGCGTCCCTGTGTGGGCTCAGGTTCCAAAGCACACTGGCTGCTGCATGCACAGTGGCATTTGTACACTGCCTGACCCTGTGTAGACTGCTGCGCCTGCTGGCTGCCTGAGGACCCGCAGGAGGTGACCACAGCTGGGCACAGAGACCACCCACAGCCCATGCTCTCCTAGTGGCTTTGGGGAGGGCAAGAGAGGCTGAGTTGTGAGTCTTCCTTCAAGGAACCTGATCTGCTCAGTCTTGGGTGGAGTCTCCCTCAGCATGAGACCAGGTCTGGACCAAACCACACTGGCTTCCAGGTGGGAGCTTTCGGGTACCTCCTTCTTCTTTGGTCTCAGAACCTGAGAGGGGGTGAGGTGGGACTCTGCTCCCATGGGAGATGCCCAGAATGGCTGAAGCTGAGCCCATTTGGGCTCCCTGGACAAGACTCCATTGACCCAGCTCAGTGGGTGCAGGACCACATGGTCATGGAGGTCACCATGTGATGAGACACAGTTGCTGTGCCGACCCCACTGGTGCCCATTGGGCACTATCACGTGCTCCTGATCTTTAGTGAGGGCTCCTACTGAGTGATCAGTGCACCAAGGTGGGCACTCCCGGAAGGAAACACTGTGGTTCCGCCCACTGTGGGTTTTTGGTACCTGGGACAGGGCTGGGGTCCCTGTGGGCTCAAGATGAGCAACCATGGAGTCTCCCCATGGGGCTCTGACCCTGGTCAGGGAGCTCATGTCCTGCAGAGAGGGAAGGAGGAGAGGTGTGTGTATGAGCGGGGTTTCTGAGGCAGTGAGGCCACCCTGCCTCCCAGAGAGGCAGCCCAAAGCCACCTGCACCCCATCCACATGGTGCCTGGTCTTAATCCCTGAAAGAACAGGGAGGGTCAGGAGTCCCAGGAAGTTAGCACCAGTTACCAAAACCTGAAAGTTGCAGATCACAAGTGGCCAGGCTGGGCATGAGGGCAAAGGGTGGTGCGGTACAGAGCAGAGCAGGGGAGCTGGGGCATCAAACATAGGATGTCCTGATGCAGTTTTTTGTCCATCGTGGATTCAGCAACCCATGCACTGGAGACTGGAAGGCCATGCCCTGCACACCCAAAACTGGAAGTAAAACCCAGCCATCCACAAACAGAGACCAGGCAGGGCTACCAGTGAGACCCTTGGAATCAGGGTGGGTATGATGGGGCCTACAGAGCTATGCCCCAGAGGCTCCGAGGGAGGAGCAGGCTCCCCGATGACCTTCCCCAGGTGATCTGAGGGAAGGGATGTGACCGCATCCTCCTTGACCAGGACAGGCCAAGGCTGCCTTCCATGTCCAGCTCGGGAGAGGGCACATTTCTCCTGTTCTTGGCTCCACACCAGCCAAAGGTCCATGTGGGGTGCATGACTGCCAGCTGGTCTATGTCTCCCTGCTGCGGGGCCTCCAAGACTTATGAATCAGGGGTCAAAGTTGTACTTTAAGGCAAGAACACTCTGCTTCGGCTGCTCCTGAGGGGTAAACACTAGGAATTTCCCTGATTCCCCCACACCTGAGGCAAAAACGAACCTCGGCCACCGCCATGGATGGAGATGGGGAGCAGGTGACCAGCACGTATGGACAGAAACAGGAGGTGGGTGACCAACACATGTCCCTATCATCTGTGCCCCTTGAGAAGGGATGAGCACCAAGCATGTGGCTGTCCCTCCGATGTCCTTTCCTGTGAGCTGTGCCCTCTACAGTGAGGGCCAAACCCAACCAACCCACTGGGCCAGTGTCTGAGCTGGGTGGACCCCTGGCTCCTTGGACCCTGCCAGCAGACAGACACCCCGACCACAGCATCCTGGGACCATTTGTGTCCTGAGGGAGGGGACACTGCCTTCCCATCATCCTGTCACCTTCCCAACATCTGAACTTCCCCTTGAGGAAGGTGAGCCCAAAGCCCTGCCCCATAGCCCTCCTGCAAGCCAAAGCCCACAGAGACCCTGTCAGGCCCTCAGATCCCGTGGCTCCAGGCCCATCTTCCACGGTGCAGCCTCCTGATGCCGCTCGGAGCCCAGACGTGAAACAGCCATTGTCCCCTTCTCGTCAGACAAACCCCGGACATGACTTAGCCTTGGAGACTGAGCGTCTGCCCTGTTTTCCTCCAGTCCAACACTGGGATCCTCCCTGTCCAACTCAGGTGAGGAAAAAGCAAGTCATGGCATCTTCACCTTGGAAAACTCTGAGACCACGGAGCTTTAAATAGAGCATTGTTGGGCCAGCACTGTGAAAGACGATGATTGTATTTCCCCAGTTCCGGCACACCCTTTCCCCCACAGTACTCCTGCTCGTGAAATGGGGCGGTAACTCACAGCAGAGCTTGCATTTAATGTCATTTTCTTTCTTTTTTTTTTTTTTTTTTTCTGAGACAGGGTCTCACTCTGTAGCTCAGGCTGGTCTTGAGCTCATAGCAATCCCCTCCCCTCACTCCCTGTCTTGCTCTTTCTGTTCCTGTGCTTCCCAGCATCCCATGCACTCCTCTCCCCTGTCCTTTACAGGATAGGTGTGTCACCCTTCCACAGCCCTCACTGTTATTTGCATAAGTTTTTACTCTATGGCCATGCTCAGCATCTGCTTGGAGAAAGAAAACACGTTTCTTCAGCTAGTTTCTGCGGTGGTCTACTTTCTCCTAGTGCTTGGCAGAGAGCAGTTGCCTGCGGGTATTTCTGGATTCAGATGTGTGGACTGGAAGGCCCTGGACATTGGCCATGGCTTTGCCATGGTCCTGGCTGTGAATGAAGCATCTGACATCTTCTGAGTGTAAGGCAGCCACGGCTGGAGCCTGGGCCGGGAGCAGGGCGGTTGTCTCCCATCTCCTCACCTGTGTGGCCTTCAGCAGCTCCCGAGGTGTTGCAGAGCCATTTCCCTAAATACTCTTCCTCCTCCCTCCCTCCCTTCCTTTCTTCCTTTTGCTCTCTCCCTTCCTCCTCCAGCTCCTTCTCCCTCTTCTTTGTGTTTATGTGAAGGTGCCATGACACCGTGCTTGGTGTCATGGAGATCATCAGGATGACCTCTAGTGTAACAGATTCTGCTGTTTGTTCCCAGCTACAAAGTCGCTGACCTCAGGGATCCTTTGTCCCAAAGGGTGAGCTCCCTGCACAGGACTCTCAGCTGTGAATGCTGTCACATTTGCGCATACCAAACCCTGGCAGAATGGATCCCAGAGGTGGTGACATGGGCTGTCATGTGAGATTCCGCTGTCCTAACTACAACCTTGCAGGTAGCCTGGCCATGCTGTGGCTTTGCAACCCAGGCTGTTTCCATGCAGACAACCTGTGACCAAAGATGTGTGGCTCAGATCATATCTGTGGGTGCCTCATGAGGGTGCCACCCATCTGTGAGAGGATGTACAGCCCAGATTCACCCCCAAGTAAACCCACTATCTTGCAGAATTCTCTGCCTGTTGTTGAGGTTGACTTGGAGCACAGAAGAAAGACAAAGGGAAAAGATGTGGTCCTGCTGATAGTAAGTGGCCCCTGTCCTCGCTTAAGCAGGGCCTCACATCAGGACAAAGTACTCATGCACAGTTGCTGGAAGACACCTCCCTTTGGCCTGTCCTGACTTGGCTGGCAGTTTACCTGGTCAAAGGGTGTCTGATGCAGGAATGCAGGGGCCTGACTCCCTTCACTGAGGTGGGATTGACCATGCTATACTGTCCTATTCCCGTGGGAGCCAGCCCAGCATCCTCACCTGACTTTTTCCCCTGCCCTGCTTTGTATCCCTCCTGACCATTTTCCTGAGACCACACCTTCAATGAATAACTGGGGAGGAATTACAAAGCAACACCTCTGTGTGCACCACCATGAGATACACACGAAGCAGAATGGCTGAAATCGAAAACATAGATACCACCAAATGCTGGCTGGGGTGTGGAGCAACAGGAGCTCCTGTTCACTGCTGATAGAAAAGCAAAATAGCACTATGGACAAAAAGCCAACCTGTATTGTAAACCCAAATAATGAGTTCAGTCATCCAAATATTGTAGTCTTCTTTCTAGCTTTCCTCACAATCCAAAAAGTTATATTTGTAATCCCATTGAGACCTCATTGGAATCCAAGCAAGTTAATTCCAATCTACCACCACCAATGCAACCCATGGAGAGAGTAAAAACACCAAGACATATTCCAAGTTAAGCACAGCTAAGGGGTCCTAAATCCAATCCCTGTGAGGACATGCAGACAAAGGCCTTGATCCTAGGCCTCTCCCAGCATTTATTATCTTGTGAACCAGGGGTATGGCTCAGGGATGAGCTGTAGTGAGGATGTTGGAAATTATGGAAATTACCTGAGTAACCTGAGCTGGCTGGCCAGGTGCAAGATCTCTGTAAATTTCAGAGATAAAGATATATAGAAGGATCAATTTATATAATATAATTAAGATAGCAATGGCATTGTTTTTGGAAGACTGTCACTTTAGTTTCTGGTATGAAAACTCTTGTGCCCTGGGGAGTCATGCCTCTTTATCTTGAGGCTGTATCCAGTTGACATTCCTGGAGCTATTCGCTCTAACATCTTGGGTGCTCATATCCTGTACATATTCTCTATAGAGAACACTATGTGAGGAATCAGGACTGTCTTTTTGGCTTTGGAAATTGCATACCATCACCTCAGCTAGTCTTATTTGCAATGCTTAGAGCCAACTGAATAGAGAAAGGAGTACCCTAGCTAGCTTTTCACATATCAGTAAAAGGAAATGAACCTCCAAATAATCAAAGGCACAGTAATTGTTTTGGATTCAAAGGGTGTCACTGGAGTTATCTCCCACAGGCCTGGTAGTTTCTTATAAACATGGGCTTACCATACAGGACTGTTTACTGTGGTACATCAACCTCACTGGATTACCCAGCAGATTAGTCACACACACCCGAGTGTGTCTGGGTGGGTCATGGGGATGTGGTTTTGGGTATTGCATCTGATCCCTTGCCCTTCCTCTCTGGTACTGTTTCCCTGCTCTGCTTCCTGACTACCATGAGCTACATAGTTTTGCTTGCTCCATCACACCCTTATTCCTGCCTTGAAACCAACTGACCATGGACTGAGTCCTCTTAAGCCATGAGCCAAATAAACCTCTCCTCCTTTAAACTGTGGGTATCAGGTGTGGTGTCCCAGCCATGGGAAAGCCAAGTAATACAACGTATCACTTAGCAATCATACTAAGTAGTTAGCCAATGAGTTGAAAATTTTTATGTCCACACAAAACTTGGAACCAACCAAAATGTCCTTTGACAGGTGAGGGTGGATAGTGGTGTACAGTTTTTATTATTTCCTTCCCAAGCCAAAGGCCTTTTAGCTCGGTTTCTTGCATCAACTCAGACTTCCTGTGTGATATTTCTGCATGCCCCCTTCCCCTCTGGCCTTCCCTGTTCTTATCATCTTGCATTAGTGTGTTGTGAATGTGACAATTTATGACCATACTGACACAATTATTAACCAAAGTCCACTGCCTCCACCAGGGTGTGCTCTTTGGGTTCCATAGATCCATGGATTTTGACAAAGACAAAGTGTCAGTTACCTTTCAATACAGGATCACACAGAATAGTTAAAAAGTCTTCAAAATCCTTCAAAGCCACACCTGCTCATCCTTCTCTTTCTCCCCTGGAAGGTCCCCAAACCACTGACCTGTCACCATCTCCTTTCCTAGATGTCGTACAGTTGGAGTCACATATTATGTGGCCTTTCCAGATTAGTTTCTTCTACAGATGTGTATTCAGGGTTCCACTTAATTTTTTCCTTTCACATATCATGCTTTTGATGCCATATTTAAAAAGTTACTATCAATGTGTTTAGCTAACATCATTAACAGTAATGGGTCACATATGTGTTCTCCTTCCTCTTCCAGAAATGTTTCAGCTTCTCACTTTATGCTTGGTATGGCATCTGTGCGTAGTTTGCTTTTGTGAAAGGCATAGGATCCAGAGGTTGTTTTGTACATGGGTGTCCAGTTACCTGACACTACTTGTTGAAGAGACTCTTGGTTTGCTTTGCTCCTTTGCAAGGATCATCTTCCTGCATCTGCATGCAGCTGTTTCTGTGTTTTGTGTTCTCTGTTCCGGCCTGTTAATCCATCTAACCTTTCTCCAGAACAGTCTTGATTGCAGTAGCTTCACAGCAAATCTTGAAGTCGAACAGTGCCAGTCCTCTTACACTGTCTTTCCAAATACTGTTTGCTACTTGGAAACTTGTGCCTTTTTCCACATAAACTTCAGGACAAGCTTATTGACATCCACCAAGCACTTTTGGGGAGTTGGATTAAGATTGCACTAAATCTATAATCAAATTTGAAAAGAACTGATACTTTAACAAGATTGACCTTTTCTATGAACATGGAATATCCCTCTATTTATTGTGATCTCCTTGTTTTAATCGCCATTTATATGTTTGGACAAAGAGATGCTGTCTGCATTTTCATCAATACATAGCACTCCAATGTTGGGAAAGTAATCTGTTTCAAAGAAATACTGGACATTACAGAGCTTTAAAAACATTTCATTAATGTTTATCTTTAATAAAAGTGAATTTTCTACAAAGTTAGTTTGGCCAGTGTCTGGAGAGAAGGAGTTGGAGAGGGGAAAAATGTAGCACAGGAAATTTTAAGGCAGTGAATGACGTACATGAATGAATTCATGACGCATTTTCCAAATCCACAGAACACAACGCAGAGGGAGGATTCCGATGAAAACCCCCAGGTTCTGTTAATAGTTACACCTCAGTACTGGCTCACCAGCTGTCACACATCTGCGCCACATTAACACAAGATCCATAGTCACAGAAATGGTGAAGCAGACAGTGGGTGAGTGGGAGCTGTCTGTACTTACTGTGAAACATGCTTGCAAACCTAAATTTCAAAAAATAGTATTGAAATTACTTCTTCTAATAGCTCCATTTTGGAAATAGGGTTTAGTCTAAAATTATTATTTTTTATTAGTACATTTGCATACTGTTTACAAGGCTCGCATGGAGTTGGCAAGTACACTGCACATCTTAATGCCAACCTCTCCCTCCCTCTACCTTCACTGCTGGACCCCCTTCCTATTTGTGAAAGGCCCCTCTCCCTTCCCCCATTCTCTGAGTATTACTTTGCTCTTAGATTATACTTTGGGTTTCTCATAGAAGAGAAACTATATGATATGTAAGCTTGTGTACATGGTTTGTTTCACTTATTTTAAATTTTGGAAACAGAACTCATAACACAATCATGCAGCAGGAAATTAGAGCATGGCCAAGCACTGGGAAGTTGCGTGTGACCTGTCAACCGTGGGGACCTGTCGATCTTGGGAACCTGTCAATCATGGAGATTTGAAACAGACATTTCCCAGCGCTGCATCTGGTCCCAATCAGAAACTCTGTTTTCATTTCTTCTGGAACAAGGTCAAGCTGAGCCCTGCACCGGATACCAATCTTCTGGCAGGCAGTCAAACGAGTTCGTGATGTGATGATCTAAGTCTGACATCAGAACAGGGTGTAGAAGATGGCAGCTATTAAGCCCGGAGCCTTTCCACCGACCCACCCTGCACTCTGCTTGCTTTCCTGCTTTAACCAATGCAGCAGCGCATTCTTCTTTTTCCTTCTTATAATCCTCATTTCAATACCTGCAACAATCACTAAGTTTTCAGTTACTTCATTTGTCCCATCCAGTTCTTCAAACAGGACAGGAAGAACCTGCAAAGGAACCCTGGCCACCACAGCTCTGTCTTTCTTAAGATCACTTCTTGTTTCCTAAACTAGAATGACAAAACAACTCGAGACACAAAAGTCAAATTGAGCTAAAATTAAAAAGATTAGAGGCCAGCTCTTACTTTTTAGGTCAATTCCCAAGTGACAAATGTAGCAGGAAATAAATGAGCATCCTTTACAAATGTGTGTGTACTTTGCAGCTCTGGGCTGGAAAGCACAGCTCTCTCTGGACATGGGTCTGTGTGCCTGGGCCTGAGGGCCCAGCTAGAGCCGGTCTGCTTTCACTCTGCACCCAGACAACTGCTCAGGGGGCACCTTTCTGACATCTGCAGTCTTCTCCACCACCACCACTCCTGCGCTCCGCAGCACATGGGAAGGGGGAACGTCTGAGTCTTCACAGATCGTGGTCAGCAGTGGGGGTGCAGCCCTCTCTGCACAGTGGCTCTGGTGACAGAGGACTCGGCACTGACAGCAATGTTTCTGACCTCTCTTTAAGTTCAAGACAGTGGAAGAAGAAGCAACACTGCTGGAGGGGGAGGGGATCGTGGAAGTCAGCTCTCACTCTGGCTGAAAATCACTCCCAGCACATGCCATAGTGCTCAGGCTGTCGCAGGTCATCCTGGTCCCTGCAATGCGCCTCTCCTCTCCCTCGACTGACTGCCTGACTGTTCTGTTCACTGCCTTGACTCCATCTCTGTAGTCACTAAAACCACTTTTCCAGGAGGCACTGCGGCCGGTCTGCTTAGCCCAGTCCTTGAGCACGCGCCTATCCCGAGCACGTGTGGCTGTCTCCCTTTTTATTTCAGAATAGTTCTAGGATTACAGAAAATTTGTAAGGCAAGTACAGAGTTGCCATCCACGCTACACCATTTTCTTGTTTATTAATACTTAACATCAAATGCATGGGGCAGGTCAGTCATCCCACCAGGCAGGGCAGCCGCCCACCATGACCAGGATCAGAAACAGCAGGAAACATCATTGAGACCAAAGCAGGAAACAGCAGGAAACATCATTGAGACCATCATTGAGTGGATCAGGCATGGTGCTGCACGCCTGCCTTCCCAGCACTCTGCCACACCAATGCAGGAAGACTGAAAGTTCAAGCCCAGCCTGGGCAACTTAGCAAGATCCTCTCTCAAACTTTTAAAAAAGATTGAGGTTATAGCTCATCAAGAAGTCCCTGGCTGGTTTTAGATTCCAATACTGGAAAAAAAAATAGAGTCACATTTAGTTTGGAGCTGAAAGAAATTTTATATGAAGCAAGCCCATCACTGACACTGAAACGAGACTCTGAGAACAAAACAGGAAGGGAATGCTGTCTTCAAACACCCCCCCTCCTGTCCTCTATCCCCACTCCCTGGACAAGGAGTGGCATCATCCCAGGAGAGAGGAGCCTGCTTGGAATGGGTCACCACTTTTAGGAGAGGTCCAGCTCAGAGCTAAGACCCTCAGCCCAGAGACTGGACACAGTCCAGGATGGGCAACTGGGTACAGTGAGGGAGGGACATGTGTGGAGGACTGGGAGTGAGGTTGAGGGAATGGAGGCACGATCAGCCCAGGGACCTGGGCATCCATGGTTTCCATGGATGAAGGCACTCGAATGAGGCAGAAGTGCTCAGATGGAGCAAAGCAGAAGAGAGGAGGGGGAGGCCTGCCTTCCCCAGAGATGCCTCCGGGAGCTCACTGTCCACACCAAGCACTTGCAGGAACACCCTGGGGAGGCACTGCTGAGAGCCACTGTGGCCTACTGTCCGGGAGGAGATGGCCACTCTAGCAGACCCATGACAGGTGAAGGCAGGCTCGCGCATGTCACCTTGCCCTCAGGTACTTCTAAGTTGTCCTGAGAGCAGCAGCTTCAAGTAAACTTGGAGTGGCTCTTCAGCTGAGAGGACAGAATCTCAAATTGCTTTCATTTCCCTGTTGGGTTTTGTCAATTTACAAAGACTCCTTGAAATACAGGAAGAGGTTAATGAGGTTGTCATATAGAGCAGCTTCTGTGTATTTGGTTGGGATCATTACTCTCAGGAGGACCAGATTAGATGTAAGATCCTTCAGACATCTGGTCCCCCAGGGAAAACAGTTTAAAACTGTCCTTGGGCCTGTGTCATCCTGCTGAACCCCTGTGAGTACAGTGGGTCCACAGGTCCAAGCATGCAGAGACAGCAAACCTAACACTATATCCACCTTCAGCAATTGCCTCAAAGTCACTGCAGGATATCTGTGGGCTCCCAAATTGCTAACTTCACAGCACCACCACAGAGCAGGGTTCCCACTGGAGTTTGGCCTCCTCTGTCACCCAGGAAGAGAAAGACAGGAAGAGAAAGACCACAAGAAAAGCAATGTTCATTCTCACAGAGGGCCTTGGCCGCCACTTATAGCTCACAAAGAAGGTTGATGCGGTAGGATATGATGCACTGTGATATGACACAGCATGGTATGAGGTGGAATGGTGTGATAAGGAATGGTTTGGAATGATGTGATGGGGTTTGATTTATTTTCAGGGGAATAATTCCAGATACAAAAACCATACTATTCAAAGTAGCTTACAGAGGAGAGTTCTCAGCAAGCTGTCATGGGAAAGCCCACAGATCACCACCTCCTGGCACACAGGGAGCTGGGGACAGGCCTCAGAGCAGGTGCTGGGGCCCAGGCACACAGTGCTGACTGGCTTAGCACTCAGAGGCTTTCACCATCAGTATGGAAACACTGGGTGTAGAGAGGCTACGGTGGCCAAAGCAGGGTCAGCCGGGGCTGACCGAGCATGAGTCACATGTCATCGATGATGGACGTTGCTGACCAGAGCTGAAGGCAGGTGTTGGGGACCCTCTTGGGTTATGGGGTGCCCTCAGTACACACACTGCCACTGTGCTGGCCAGTCATGTGCTCAGTGGCCTTCTGGGGCTGGGTCTCCACACCTCACACCCCATCTGGACAGAGCTGCCTCACAGCTGAGCCTGTTGGAAACTATGGCTTCTTGTGCGGAGCCAAAAGATTTTATAGGAGAAGAGGGAGGTGACAGGGTGACAGCTGTGTCCAATCTACTCCACGCCTGTCTCATTCCCTGCCCCCAGCACACATGCACATACATGAACACACATGCACACTTAGGCACACATGTACGAACACACGCACACAGATGCAGAGCTGGCATAAACCTGTCTCCCAGGCAGAGAATGCAGAGGATCCCTGGCTCTGATGTGAGCAAAGGACCCAGCCGACTCTGGGAGCAGAGCCACGGGAGCAGAGCCGCGGGAGCACTCCGCCGCCTTCTGTCCCCACTTCGCAAGCCCCACACCTGGCTGCTGTGTTTCTGCCATCTCTCACAGACCCTTGTCCTCTCCTCATGCTCTCTCAGGCAGAATCACAAGTGCCCCATCCTCACAGCCCCACCCCAGGACCCCTGTGTCCCTCTAACCTCTGCCCTGCCTCAGTCACCTCCCAGCACATCACCCCAGATGCCCACTGGGCCTGACCACATCATCTCCCCGAACACAGGCAGCTGAGTACACCACGTTCTCCAGGCTCTGTGGTCACCGCAGTGCTGCGCCTGTCCCCTACAGCTTCTGTGTGTGACAGGCAAGGTATCTGCCATCTGTCCCTGTGACAGACAAGAAGCTAAGACCTCACTTCTCAGTCGCCCTCCATCCACACAATGGCGTTCCTGGAGCTTGTGGGACCAGGACAGTGGAGATGGCTGTCCCACACAGGCAGTGTCCACAGAGCCAATCCACAAGCAGCCTGGTGGTACCAAGCACAGCATCGAGCCACCCCCAGCAGATGCCAGTTGGCAGCAGCAGGATGACATCATCCCATCTTGCACCTTGGTGAGGAGCATGTGGGGAATGAGTCGCCGGGCTACTTCCTGTCCCTGGGAGGATGGGATTTGATGTGGACTGGTGGGTGACTTTTCTCAAGCCCCCAGTGTAAACTGCCTGCTGGCAGAATGGACCAGGAGCTGCAGATCAGGGGCCCCTTGTGCTAAGCCCACCGATGACGCTACCTATTAGTCCCTGGGTGGCCTCTGAGGCTATCTGCGGACACCCTGGGTCCATCACAGGTCTTCCATAGCTGAATTTTTATAATTCCCACAAGGACTATCTTTCCCAAGCAAGAGATCTTTGTTTCTTTGGTTTCTGAGAACTTCTTCTAAGATGTCCCCAGCTTGTTTGGTCAGGCTGAACCCTGGAAATTGCTTCCTGCAGCCTCAACCTTCTTTACACCAGAACAAGACATGCACAGGGGAAGGACACACATCCAGGGGACAGAGACTCCCCGGGGATGGCTGCATCCCCACCTGCGCCCAGCTCCCCTCTGAGGGTGCAGCCATCTGGGCAGCAGCTGCCCTGTTCTGGGCAGACGATGCTGGCCCCCCAAACCCTGCCCGCCTGTGCCTAGAATCCCGACTTTGGAAGCGCAAGCAGGCACTGCCCCATCAGAGGCCCGCTGTGGCTCGGGTGTGTCTTTTTGGCACAGGGAAGTCATTAGGACTGGGAATCTGTCTTTGATTATAGCTTCTGATTTTCCCACCATAGAGGAAGCTTTGGAAGGCAAGGGCTTCATGAAACACTGATGTCCTCACGCAGCCAGAAAGCCTGCAGCTGGGGCCCTGCACCGTTCAGCCAGGGGACGAGAGGCAGAGCCACAAGGGAGGGCACCCCTGTCCTCACTTCCTCGACCCCCCAGACAGCATGTCTTAGAGTGTGGTGCAGAAGATGTACTGAGCATCCAAGCAGGTGGCAAGGACGTGGTCAGGGGTGAGGGCGCTCATGGGTTTGAGGGCAGCTGCCTGGAATCACCAGCTCCTCAGCACATCTGCTTGCCTGGCTTGGGCCCAGAAGCCCCAGAAGTCAGAGGCAGTCAGGAGGGACACGACAGAAGCAGCGGCACCAAAGTGGATACTCAGATGCATGTCCAGGTCCCATCTTCCTTGCTATGGACAGGCAGACACAGAGGAAGAGACAGGATGCTAGTGGGAGAGCCTCTGCTCTGCATAGCAAGCAGTCCAGTGTCCAGCGGGTCACCTACCAGCCTGCTGGGCCACCAGAGGCTGAAGTTGTGTGGCTTCCAAAGCAGAAATGGTCATATTTCCCTAGTTGTTCTCTGCACAGCTTTGCTGAGTTTGCTGGTGGGCAAAAGCCTATAGCGATTCGAGCCGCACAGCTCCTGAGTCCCAGCCCCTGCAGGAACCCAGCTGCCCTGCCGAGGAGTTCTAAGTCTTGGTCCACTTTGCCTTCCTCCTCTTTGTTTAAAGAATTCTCACTTTTAAAATAATGGGCAGCACACCAGCCCATGTGCATCTTTCCAAGGGATGGACAGTCCTTGGGCATGTGGTCAGGCTTTAATAAGTTACCTAGCTCTTGCAATGTCAACTCCAAGGCTTCTTCTCCTGATTTTTAATAAGATTTCCTGCCAATTCCTATGGGAAAGAAAGGAAGGTAGGTCACCTTTTACAAATTAAGGAAAATAAACTAAAAATGAAGCAGGCACAATGGTGCACAGCTGTAATCCCAGCACTCTGGGAGGCTGAGGCAGGAAGATCACGAGTTCAAGCCATCCTGGCCAACTGAGTGATCTTGCAAGATTCTGTCTCAAAACATGAAATTAAAAGCAAAAGTGCTGAGTATGTAACTCAGCCCTTCAGTGGGAGATGCATGAATTCAATTCCCAGTATCACAAGAGAAGGAAGAAGGAAACAAAGAGAAGAGGAAGGGGAGGAGGGGAGTGAAGAGGAGTAAAAAAGAAAAAATGAGAGGTAAAGCAAGCATAAATGGCAGACAGAATTTCTTCCCTCTGAAGTAAAATTCCCAGGCCTAGGAATGCATGGCTGTATGAGTGCCCAGATCCCGATGTGAGTGGGGCACCTGAAATGACCTCAAGTCAAACCATTCAAGTGCTTGGCTGTCTCCTTCTCTGCTGGATGGATTTTGTCTTTTTGTCATCTTCTCAGCCAGCCTGCAAGGTACCAACCTCTCCTTCCCAGGCCCTCTGAAGGACTCTGCTGTACCTTGGGATCACCATTAGTTTCTCCACCACTGTGAACACTCCAGACTACTCCTGGCTAAAATCTCCTAGCATGGTAGGACTTCCTGTGCATGTAGTGGTGGGACAGCTCTGTCCCCAAGCTCCCTGTCTGCAGCTCCCTCTGGTCAGCTGATTTCCTTCATCATTTACTCTCAGAAAAGGAAGCCTCATAAAGCAGCCACTGAAGACAAGTTATTTTTTCCTTGATTGTTATGATTCATACATTGTGTAAACTTGAGCAGTTTAGAAGTTTAAGTTTAGAAGAGACTCAGCAGCAAACCAGGGTCCTTACTTTGTAAATATCCTGATCCTGTGCAAGAGGAGGGCAGAGATTTTGTGAGTGCTACATCTGCCCTGGAGTGGGGGAGCGGGGAGCCTGTACACTCTATAAAAGAAGAAAAGAGGCTTGCCCTTCCCTCTTGTTCTAGCTGCTTTTTCTGGCTGCTGCCTTGTAAGTGTTGCCCCAGCGCCATGCCACCTTGCCTTGGAGCCAGCTGATTATAAACTGAAACCTCCACAAACAGTGAGCTAAATAAACCTTTCCTTCCTTCATTTTGGGTGTCAGGTATTTTGTCCCAGCAATGAAAGAAGAGTAACCAAGACAGAATTTTATACCAAAGGAGTAGGGTTGTTGCTATGACTATACTTGATCACATGCTTCAAGAGCCTTTTGGAATGGTTTGTGGGAAGAATTTGGAATTCAGAGATGTCACCTCAAAGAGTAACTCTAGAGCAGCTTAGGCTGTTCTGCATGAGAAATTCTAGTAAGACCACAAAATCAATAAAGACCAGGCTCAGGAGTTTTCTGCTGGGAAGAAGGACTGCATTGGTTGGTGGACTCCAGATGATGTGCTGCCGGAGTCCAGCTGCATCAGGGCAGAGGGTTCCCAAAGGTGGACAGGGAGTTGGCGAGTGAGAAACAGAAAACACTGCACACCAGTCTGTGAGTGAATCTGAATCCCCCTTTATTTTTTAGAAGCTGGAGTATATATTTGCTAACCTTTGGCAGCAACCCCCAGCCCCAAGCAGGAAGCGCCCCAGGCTTAGGGCCAGGCAGGGACAATCCTAAACAATAGGTTTTAATTAATCTCAACTCCAAGCAGGAAGCGCCCCAGGCTCAGGGCTAGGCAGGGACAATCCCAAGCAATAGGTGTTAATTAACTCTTTTCACCTTTGTAACATCTCAATCTTGTTACTTAGTTAGCTTGGGAAATGTAAGCTGATGCACCTGGATGCCTGCAGGACGAAGAGATGTGTGAGGCTATCATGCCGCTCCCTACATTTTTTCCCTTATCACTTATGGGAGTATGGCAGTCCCTGTGAGGACAGCGCCTGTCTTAGGTCAAGGACTCTTTATATGAACCCAACCAGGCCTTACCCGTCATGGGCCTGCAGGACAGCAATAGGTCCTGTGCCTGTCTTAGGCGGCCGGTGGTGTAACATATGTGTCCTAGTTGCCCGTCTCTGGCTGCCCGTAGGACAGCACCTGTCTTAGGTCAAGGACTCTTCATATGAACCCAACCAGGCCTTACCCGTCATGGGCCTGCAGGACAG
>PVLA01009097.1:0-79723 GCA_004027455.1 Hydrochoerus hydrochaeris
AATCCACCATCTCCTGAGCATGATGTCTTTGTAGATTTGAAAAATAAGCTTAAGAAGCAGGAAAGAATGACTGTCTCCAATAAGAGCACAAATATGTGCTAACTCAGAGTAGCATTTGAAGGAATATTTTAAATGCTTAATTGCAACATTTATATGAGAAAATGTTTGTATATATGTATGTGTGTGTCTCTGTGTGTAGTACCAGTATTCATTCCTGATTGCAGGTGTGTGCAGTGACAATGTGGTGACCCAGTCCCCAGGTTCCCTGTTGGTGTCTGTTGGAGAGAGTGCCACCATCCGCTGCAAATCCAGCCAGAGTCTTTTTTCCAGTGCTTACAATGCAAACTACTTATCCTGGTACCAGCAGAAACCAGGACAATCTCCCAAACTGCTCATCTACTATGCATCCACTAGGGCATCTGGGATCCCAGACCGGTTCAGTGGCAGTGGGTCTGGCACAGATTTCACTCTCACCATCAGCAATGTGCAGGCTGCAGATGCCGGGAGTTATTACTGTCAGCAGAATTATGATTCTCTTCCCACAGTGAATCAGCCTCGAACATAAACTTCCTCTCAGTGTCTCTGCAGCTGCTTGATCCCTATATGGCCCAGGGCTTCAATACGTCCTTGAGATGCCTGAGAGGCTGTGGCCTGGTCTAACTTTGAATTATTGTGCAGAGCTTAGCAGAAAATAAGGGGTCTCAGTGTCACTTATCTCTTTTATTATGGGAATTCTATAGAAAAATGGGAAAATATAGTAAGGACCTGCATATTAATTTTCTATTTCTAATGTAGTAAAACAAGCTCAGTGGCTTTAGAATAAAAAAATTCATCATTTTAACTCTTTGGGAAAGATATGTAGAAAGGAAATATATGACTCAAAGGAACATCTAATTCAATATTTTGAGGAATCTACATACAGATTTTCATAGTGGTTACACTAATTTGCACTGTAGCAAGCAGCAAAAAAATGGTCTTGTTCCATACAACCTCACCAGCATTTGTTACTGGTTGATTTCTTGATCATTGTAGCTTTTTCTGAAGTGCGATGGAATCTCAGTGTTGTATTGATTTACATTTCTTGATGGACCAGTGATGTTGAACACTTTCTCATGTACTTATTAGTTCTTTGTATTTCTTCTCTTAGAAATGTATTTATTTCAGAGGCTTATTTTTGGAATGGATCACAGCAATATATGCACACCCATGTAAATGCTACACCTTGTGACATCCAAGTTTTGGCAACAGTCTATATACTTATTACAAGATGAATGCATAAACAAAATGTGGTTTGTTTTTCTACGCACTATAGTAATAATCTTCCATAAAGAAGGATGAACTTGAGTCATATTTGTGTAAACATGTGCAACCTAAGTGCCTAATAACAAGTGAAATATATCAGACATACAAGTTTAAATATTTCATTATTTCTCTGGGGTGAGAAAGCCACAGTCAAATTAAGGAGCAAACTGGAGGATAGATTTTGGAAAGCAGGAAGAAAATATTCAAACATGAATGTGAACAAGGGAAGGGGCATAGGGTTGGAAAAGCAAGACATAGGGATTAAAAAATAAAAATAAACAGTAGAAGGAGAGCAATAGAAATAAAGTTCTGTAATGGAGAGGGGAAGAAGTTCAACAGGAAGACAATGGGTAAGAAAGGTGAAGTACAATATATTATGTACAGGTACAAATTCCCTATGATGAATGTGACTATTATGTATGTAAAAGTTACTGATATAATGCATTATAATAAAGAAATTCCCATGTGGAGCCTCCAGGAGAGAATGTTTTCCCTGGCTTTCTTGCTGCTTGAAGTCTTTTGTTTCCTTGGCAAAAACTCTTTCTCCTCTAAATTTAGCGGCATCACGATTTTATCTCTCTGACACTTGGTCCAGCCTCACATCTCCCTCTGAAGTTTCCTTCTCTGACTTCAAACTAATGATGACTATAATTTTGCATTTAGCTGTGCCTGACCTCTAGTCCCTTGTCTCACAGGAATCAACCAAGTTCAATGTTTAGGGAGAGGAAAGTTTGAATCTCTATGGGAAAAATAGTAAAAATGTAACTGCAATTATATAGTCATTTTAAGTAGGAACTAAGCATCTCCACTTGGACATAGTGGGAAACAAGATTCTCATACTTTGCATATAATGGTCTGAGGTCTCAGACCATTATATGCTGTTTCATACTGAGGACAATATGCAAACGGGGCATCTGAAGCAGCAGAGCATTTACATAAGGAGCAGGCAGCAGTGGGGTTCAGGTGAGTTTGGGATGAGAGGATGTTAACCACCCAGGGACTCTGGGAGCTCTCCAGGGTCCTGCCTTTGTCTTATAACTTGAATATGGTTTGGACACAGAGCTATGACTTTGCCAAGCATTATAGAAACAGGCATCCTGGAAGGTGGCTTGTGTGGCTTGCAAAGTTTGCCTGGTAAACTTTACTGAAACCAGAAAAGAAATTTAAAGTTGAACATAAAATCTAGTTCTGAGCTTCTTGGAAGCCAATCATGAGCCAATCATATATTTTATAATACATGAATTGCAAACATATAGGACAAAATTCAATTTGTAACTGTGACTAAAGATTATCTTAGAATACAAACTGAGGATACTTTTTCTTGAATCACTAAACAGAAGCTGTTAAGTTTTGGGCCATGTGATACCTTAAAATATAAGTTTCTGGAGAATAAAAACAGAATTGCCATGCTTCATTCCTGTGTTTACAGTGCTAGGCATTCAATCTTGGGCCTTTTCCATGCTACAGGAGTGCTCTACCCCAGAGCTACATCTCTGTTACCCATCTGCCAATATGTAATATGGTGACTGTGTATGGACAGTCACAGGGGGAGGCTGGCTTGCGGCCTGGGGCTCAGGTGAACTCTCCATACTGCCCACAGAAGGAGATCGCATCCGGGTTAGCCATGGTGATGCCATCAGGGTTCCCCTTAGACTTGTGTACTCACAAACATCTGGAATCAGTGTCTGAGCTGAGTGGAGTCCTGCCAGTGCCATCCCACATGCTGCCCTTTCCCCTTCAACCAGAAATATAAGCATCCTGTAGCTGTGCATGGTGTGTGCTGGCAGGAATATTTTCTCCCAGTGGGAAGAACCTTGTTCTGTCAGATGAGAGTTTTACATCACATAAAGAATGAAAATCCTAAGAAGCATCCAGTAAATTTTGTATGAGTTTAAAGTTAGCATTCCTCATCTGAAATGGAATAGTACTGGCTTTTAGAAAATCTCTGCACAGCATAAACAAAATAGCAAACACAAACTACTTAGCATTGCTGTTCAGATCCAGTCACATGGGAAGCAAATTTATAAATAGGGGTTTAATGTGCACTTCCTTTCACTCAGTGTCCAGAATAATCTTTAAAAAATCAAAATCAAAATCAAATTATTCTGTCACCTTAATTTTTCATAGCTCTTGCCTTTACCTGGCACCTCATTCATGATTCTAGGGCACCTTCTTCTGACTTGTTTCCTTTACTGCTGTGTTTGAGATCTTGAAGAAAAGTGTGAGAAATAACAAACTCTTGTCCATATCCATGAAGGAAGAAGAGACAGGGCTGGGTAGACACAGCAATGGGTTCTTCTTTTCTTGCTTTTTGTGGGATGGAACTCATCTTGGACAGGCTTTGCACAGCTTGGTTAAGCACTCTGTCACTGAGCTACACCCTAAGTCAGAATTACAGCGGTCATGAGTTTCCAGGGTTACAGAGCACCTGCCCTGCCTCTTCCTTGCTCTCTGCCTTCCTCACCATGATGCCCCTCCTCCTCTCCTCCTACTCCCTGCACCTCCTTTCTGATCTCTGAATGTGCTGAGTTCTTCCTCCTCTTATGACCTTGTGCCTCTTTGCTGCCCAAACAGGTGCCATCACTCATCCACATCAAGCTCCAGTTAAATCCCCATGCTGACGCTGTCACTGGCCACAGCCTCAGATGCTCTCTCAGCTTAGAGACCTGGGATTTGGAGCATGAGCAATCCAGGGATGAGTTGTAGCTCGAAGCCCTGCACATTCACCTATGGGTTATAATTTTCATAGGACCATGTTTTTTGAGATCAATGGCCTAAATCTCAGATATCAGAAAACACACATGTGCTTGGAGTCCCTGCAACAGGGACCAGAGTAAAGTGAAGTGAGTGAGACATTTACCTTGGGGATAAATTTTGAAATTTGCCTATTCATCTAACAAGAGATCTTTGCAAATTTTCTCATGGTTCAGATATAAATGTATACGATTTGCCTTTGGTTTCTAACCTCATGACCAATATGGCAGAAAAGCTTATTTCTTCTGCCTGTGCAATATATCCACATACTACCCATCTTTCCTTACAATGGCCAATGGGTAAGCTCATCCAGATGCAAGGCACATTGTGATTGTTCCAAAGTATCAGAGAATCTTAAAGAAGATTCTCTACATTTATTTTGAAAGTTGTGCTAAAAGTCAACAATCATGTGATAGATATCAGCCATCCTTATGATCACACTTTTCATTCATGTCTGCATTTGTTTTTGGACATAATGGTCGTCTTGGAGTAAGATCTTGAACGAAATTGAGAAAGTGACTATTGAAATTTCTAGCTGCCATGAGGGTTGGCTTGATGTGGGGAGGTTTCTGTTTAGTCTTAAAACTATTAGCTTGCAACTTCTTTTTGCAAGTAGAACACTTAGAAACAAATTTCCTTTGGAGCATTAATCCTAATGGCTCATGTGAGTAACGGTGGAGAGTAGGAGGCTCACCTTGGCCATAAATACACTGGGTGGTTCACAACGATTGCTGTGTGTATCATCCTCAGAAAACTCCTGGCCTCGCTGCATGGCAGTTATTTTCTGGGCTCTAGAGTAATCATGTCACTAAATGACACTGTCCTCTTGTTGGATGTTGTATAAACATCACTTTTGGGAGCAATGAAAGTTTATTGATTGGAATTTAAAACTACAGGAGATCTCACTGTCAACCACCTTTCCAGCATGATAAGAATTTGACACAATCAACTTAGAAAGAGATGAGTTCTCTTTTTCTCTTACACCTGTGCAATTTCAGTTCATTACTCCTGGCTTCCTGGTTTTGTCTTGGAGAGGCAGCACATCATGGAAGGGAGTGAGTGAACAGATAAATCTTGCTCATCTCATTGGCAAGGCCTGAGAAAAGAGAGATACCAAGGCCTCATAATCTTTTTGGAGGACTGCCTCCCTTCAAAACTTAAAGAGCTTCTACTCAAACACCTGCTAAAATCATTTTACCTCATATATGAAGAAGGGCCTTTCAGGACGATTCCAGGAACTATAACTTTTACAAAGACACCGGAAGGGCTTGGTAAATCCCTGGGCTTTGCAGTAGGCAAATTAGCCTTTGGTCACTACCCTGCATTAGCCTGGGGATATGCCTGGGACATGCTTGGGAACTTGGGTCTATGCTGGTTAAGACTAAGCATTGTAGTGGTAGCTCCTGAGGTCAGATGAATGGATAGAAAAATGTAATATTTATACACAATGGAGTACTATAGAACCATGAAAACGTGTGTCATTTATAAGGAAATGAATGTAGCTTGAGACCATTTGTTAGGTGAAATAAATCAGACACACAATCATACCCATTACAGTGCTTCTTGTACATGTGAAATCTAAAATATAAACAAAATAAAGACAAAAAAGAAAGATGATGCAAAATAAAGAGATAAATCCTCTGCAAATAGAAACTAGTCATGGAGAGAAGTTCAGAGAAAGGAGCACAGGAGATAGTAAAAAATAATTAAAATGTGTTATATGCTTGTGACAACTCCCCACAGTATACATAACTAAGTACAGGAAGCTAAATTAATAAGCGTAGTATAAATACAAAATACAAGCTTAGTAGTAAAACAAAATTCAACAAAGTGTTTCATATTCTAGCCTATTACTTCACGCACTAATTTTCTGATTCCTGATTGATGATCCCAGTGGATAGGAGAGTGCTAATGCTACCCAGGCAGAGGGGATGCCAGGAAGCAGGAGAGGACGGCGACCTTCTCAGTGGGCAACTGAGACCCTGTCTAAGGCACCACCTGGCTTCTCTTATCTAAAATGTCCCCATTAGCATTCTTTTCAGTATGATGTTATAGGTGGTAGGCTTTAGATTTTGCTGTCTTCATACATTTTACTTCTATCTGTTAGAAACTGTATAATATATCATTACAACTTTTGATGGCATAGTCATCCAGCCAGTAAAAGATTCAAATAATAAATGTTAGGCATTTCTCCTTGGTTACCATTCTGGTTTTTTTCAACTCTTCACTAGCTGTCATCTTTGTTCAGGTGAACTTATGATGATATCTGTTTGTGTAAACATATTGATGATATGTTCTTTCAGTTCTTGTACGTCTCAAAGTTGTTGTGTATTAACTTTGGTTGTCTCTTTCTGAGAACAAAATTTTAGTTTGAAAGTTATTTTACATTATTTTCATGCTGTTTCTCTCCTCTCTCCTCGTGTCAGCCCCTCTCCCCCCCGCTGTTTCCCTCCCTCCTCCCATGTCCCCTTCCTTACTCTCCTGCCTTCCTTCCTCATTCTTCCTTTTTTACCTTTCCTTCCCTCTTACCTTCTTTCCTTCCTGTCTCTCTTTCTGACTTTGCCTGCTTTCTTTCTAGTCTTTTTCTAGTGTCTTTTTCTCTCTTTTTCCTTACTTTCTTTTCTTACTTTCTTTGTCTTCCTTATTTCTTTCCCTCCGTCTCTCTTTCTCTCTCACTCAGTGCTTTGTCTTTTTTTGTTTATGCTGCATCATTTCACCCAAATTATTAATCTGAGGAGACTAGGACATCCTTTTTTGGATACCGCATCCATTTCAAATTATTTCTGAATTCAGTATTTTTGGATACTGTTCGATAATATACCCATTGTCCTTTAGTACCAGAGTTTCTAAGCTGACCATAAAGCTAGTAAGTTGAGTGCAGTGTATTTTCTAGCTATGCAACTACAATTCATGTGATAGTAATTTTTTGTCTCTTGATACATATCAGATAGTTTAACAGTCCACTGTCTATACAAATTGCTTTCCATTTCTCATTTTAACATGAACCTCTGCACACCCAGCCCACCTGCTCAGATTTTATAAACAAGAGCTTTTCAGTGAGAAAGGAACTGCATTAGGCAGCAGGGTCAGCAAGCTGGAGTCCTCAGAATGCACTCTCACAAAAAACAATGTATAAGCAGAGGTGGACGATTATTACTGTCAGCAATATTATAACTTCCCTCTCATGGGGCTTCAGATTCATGCAAAAACTCCCCAAGCCATAGGTCAGGAAGCCTTGCTGCACCAGAAGCTTCCTATTGATTTCAGATCTGAAATTTGCAGGGAATGAGTTTCCTGAGAACACACTATAGGATTTCTCTGAGTGAGTGACATGAGAGGAGTCAAGGTCACATTTATAAGCCTCTTATGTGAGCTAAGTAATATAAAATATATTCTGTACTAGAAAGAAAACCAAAAGGCATAGAATCCAGGCTGTTTGGATCCCAGTCTAAAGAGCTGGACCCTGTAGGGGCCACAGTGCATGGGACTTTCCTGCCCAACAGATCCTAGGATACACATGATCATCCAGATCAGTGTCTGGGAGGATAAAACACACCTTACTTAGCTCCCTTTCTGATAATGAGAGGAAGAAACAAGACCCACTTCACAGGTGCTGAGTTTTCTATCATAAACATGCTAGAATAGAGTTTAGTTAAGAGCCTCTGACATCTGCAGTAACCAAAGGAACTACAAGAATGTTGGTAACCAGTACTAGAATATTTTCCAGAGGCCTAGTGATTAGACTCCATAATTACACTCAAGTCAAAAGAACTGAGAGGTAGGAAAATCTGTTTTTTTTTTTTTATCTAGAGAGAAGTATAATTCACATAGTAAATATGAACTTTCTGGTAAGTATTTTTTAAACTGTTGCATTGTTGTATTTATTCCTGTCTCTACATATCAGATTAATCAAAAAATTTTCTTAAGACAAGAACTGTTTTGATACTTCACAGAATGAACAAGGAATATTTTTTTCTTTATGTTTTTCTGAATTAACACAGAAAACTGCTTCTCAAATGTTGTCTTTCCTGCCATGGATACTGGGCCAGCACCATCACCTGTCCACAGAGGAAAAGGCAATGCCATACATAGGAAGAGCCAGAAGGAGTCCAGTCTTTGAATGTCTCAGGGTAACCTGGACCTCTGCCTGACTTCCTCCTAGGTCTCTTCCAAGATGCTTACTGTGGGAAAGTGTGCTGGATCAGAGCTGCTGAGCAAATTTCATTCCAGACTTCTTGCCTCCCATACTATAGAGGTTAGTCCTGTACTGTTTTCAGGCAATAAGTCTATAATATTTTTATGATAACCCAAAGAGTGTAATATACCAACTGTGTATTATGGTCATTAGCATATTGTGCCTGGTGGGAAAATGAGGAACCATGTATTCTGTTCTATTATATTAGAAATTAAAGATTATGACTATTTTTATCTTATGTATGTATATGTTCTCTAAACACTGAGAATGTTAGGAATAAGTGTTAGGTAAAGTCCTTTCCTGGGGCTAGTGAATTGACTACATAAGAACACTCAAGTCAAAAGGACTTGGCAGATGGAAAAGTCTGCTTTGTCTGGAGAGAGGCTGACATGTTTACATGTCTGATTTTCCTGGATATTGAAGACCCTCTTCTCCATCTGCTTACCTTGAAAAATCACTAGTGAGTGAAATGAAAGAAAAAAAATTTGAGTTTCTCGAAGCAGAAACAAAGCCAAATTATGAATTGAAACACAAATCTAGAGGATATGCCCTCTTGTTAAGGGTAAATGTAGACAGTTTCACTCATTCTTTGTTTTCTTGTCATTGGAAAGTAGGAACTTCCTCAACCTATTCTATAGCTCTGTCTCATATCGTGGTATTCTAGTACTCTTATGCAAGTTTCGAATTGGTTTACAATTTATTACCATAATCTTTTATATATTAAAAAATAAATTAAGAAAAATACAAGGTGAAACCAATTTGATTCAGTGGAAAAATTAAAACATTTAATGGTCAAAATATTTCTGGCTAGTTGTTAAAAGTTAAAGATCAGTTAAACAATTTTATTTGGTTTGAGATAAACTGACCTTTTAGTTGTACCATGTTGGTTAAGCTTTTTAAAAAATTTTTCTGGCCTTCTATGCTCTGAATACTTCAGTAGTAATATAATTTATTGTGAATTCCAATATATTTATAAATTAGTTTTCTAAAAATATTGTCATGATTAACAATCTGCCACCTAGAATGAAGTCTTTGTTCCACAATTTGTATTATTTTTCATTCATAATCAAATTATCTTTTTGCTTTGTAATGCCATGAATTTCAATTTGTAGTCTATTTATGAAGAAAAGTTATCTGTAATACTGCTTAGGGAATTAGTATGTTAGTGTCTTCCTTCAGGGAGGTTTCAACTGGATACCTAATTGTCAGAAATGTCATTGTAAAGTAATCTCATTTTTGTTGATTTTTCTATTCTCTAAAACAGGTGTTTTTGGAGTAAATACTTTGGCAGTGTTGCTTTGCTGCTGTTATTTCTCAATAAAATTTTATCCTGTTTTCTCTCTCTCCATTTTCCAATTTACTAGAATCCCTCTTCTCAGTTCCCAGTAGCTGTGCAAAGCAGAGTTGTCTGTGTGTCCTTGATTCAAACTTCCAGAGTCCTTCCAGCCCCCAACTTAAATCTCCTGGCTCTGTGGCTCATACATGGAGAGACACTGGAGCTCAGCCATGTCCTGTGTTCCTCAGGGACAAGATAAATGTGGCTTTGGAAAGCAGGGATTGTGTTGGTCATAGAAAATATGAATTTGTTTAGAAATAAAGGGTTTCTTTTTGTCTTTGTTTTTCTCTTTTCACCTATCTCTTTTGTTTCTTTTTATGTTATTGCTTTTTCTAGCATATTTCATTCTGTAACATACTGTCTTGATATAAAGTAGCCAGATTCTTATTTCGGTAATATGCATAATCCATTTGAATCTGTTTTTGTTTATTTGAGACTAAAGTCCTTACTTAGGCCATTTAGTGGTTTGTAATTTTAGAACATCTAAAATGATCTCAGAGTTTCAGAATTAACTACTGAGTTTTTGCAGTCACCCATGTTCACTTTCCAGGTAGGTATTTTTGGCTCTTGATTTAATCAGTTACTTTCATATCTCACTGCCCATGCAATTTTCTTCCTTATTTATTGATGAATTTTCATAGACTCCTCCAGGGCCAGTCAGGCTTTATAAACAAGGCCTTTGCAAGGAGATCTGAGCTCCAGCAGGGAGTCAGGGGCAGCAAGATGAGGTCAAAGATTCAGTCCTTCATGTGCCTGTTGCTCTGGGTCTCTGGTGAGAAATTGGACAGTTCCAAAACCACTTAACTTAGTATCTTTGTAGAGTTAAAATTATAATTTTAAAATGAATGAAAAGTAATTTGACTCAAGTATATACTAATTTCAATAACATTAGTATCAACATTTTAAAGGGTTCATTTCAATTTTTGTAATTAAAAAGTCTATTTCTGTGTGTGTGTGTGTTTGTATGTGCGTGTGTACAATCACTATGCATGATTAACTGTAGATAGACAGGACTCTTTTCAGTGCCAGGGGAAAAATGTTATGATTTAGAGCAAAAATATCCTTCAAAAGCCCTACATATTCAGAAATGGTGTTTTTGGAAACATGGGGTGCTGTGCTCATCAGTGGATTAAATACAGAGAAAGGAAAGCTCAAAACATGATTGCTGTTTCTTCATTGATATATTTGGAATACTGTTTAATAAAATTGAAGAAAACCTATGGAAATGGAAAAGCTTTCAAGGACTGAACATTTCAGTATTATGATATTAGTTGTTCATAAAATAATATATTGATTTAATTGGATGAATATAAAAATTGCCATGTCTTAAAAAGGAAATTTAGAAGCCAATTCTAAGTTTTCTATGTGAAAATCAAGGACCTACAGCTATGGGGATCTGGAGGCAGCACCAGAATAATTTTTCACACTATGGGGCATGAAGATGGCTCTGCCAGCTTAAGTCCAGCCAAGGGGTCCAACTGAACAGATGTGCATGTTCAGAGACAGATCCATGCCCAGACCGAAAATTTTTGATTATGAAGGTGACAGCAGGAATTATGTGGATAAGGCCCCTTTTTCCCCCAAAGAACAAGTTCAATGTCAACTGTATGTACACAGTTATCTAGGAAGTGTGAGTAAAATTCTAACAACATGAACTGAATCAAATAGCATAGGGAATGAAGTGAACTGACCATTTCAGCTTTGAGTTTTGGAACATAAAGCAATGCACAAGTGGGAGAACTGACTCTGAGTCCCTCTGATCCAGCTGTTCTCTCCAAACACACACAGATGTGCGCTGAACCAAATGTACAGTGCCACTCACTGTAACGCTTGTGATAGCTCCAAAGTGGAAACATCCTTTGTACCAATCAGCAACAGAATGAGTAAATGAGGAATAAGCAGACAGTGAATTACGAATACCGATGAATGTATGCAGTCACAAAGCCAAAAACATCGATGAATCTCACAAACATAATAACGTGTGAAAGTTAGAGACATAAGAGCTTGTTAGCCATAATTTTATTTTTATAAAACTCTAAATTGTCAACACTTAAACCTTGGTGACAGTTTAGAATTTACCTTGGGAAAAATGGGAACAATGACTGGTTATTCTTGGTTGACAGTGTATTTGTTTTCATACAGCTTGAATATACTACCTTTTCCTGCCTGAGTTTCCTTTGAGAAATTGCTAATAACAGAAGAAGTCTGTCTGCAATTTTATGGAGTACAGTCTTGTTGTTTTCAACATTCTGTCTTTAACTTTTCAAAATTTGTGGATAATGTATCATACTGTAATCTCGAGTTTTTTCTGTTTTCCATAAGCCTCATAGGATTTGGTAAATTTCTGCCATTATTTCTTTAAATAAGCATTTCTCTCTTCATTTTATTCTTTTATGTATGGAATGCTATATTGCACATATTAGCATGTTTGAACCTGTGCCATCAGCTCCATATGATTCTTATTCTTTTTTTCTTATTCTTTGAGGAAAGGATAACTTCAAATTATCTCTGTTCCTGAGATCAGAGATTCCTTCTCTACTTGATTAAATTTTCACTTAAAATCTCTATGTGGTTTTTCATTTCATTTAGTATAGTCTTTAGCTTCAGAGCTGCTGTTTAGAGGGAAATGAAAACCTAGTACAACTATAACATTTCTCTCATTATACAATAGACTTATAAATGTGGAAATGAATGTGACTGAGAAACCTGAAATGTTTTAAGGGCGAACCAAGACGGGCGCAGGGGCTGGCATATGTGAAAACTGCAGTCCCTGAGGGTTTTAAATCCACCCTACTTGTCACAGAAGTTAGAAAATAAAAAGAAAGAAGACTTTGGCCACACTTATATAATGTACTATAAAAAAGGAAAATGAATACTGCACGAAGAAGAATGGACTTACTTATTTACTTGTAAACTGAAAACAGGATTTAACACTTGAGAAAGAGAAAGATGGAGAAACTTGAATAAAATTAGAAAAAAAAACATATATCACAATTCTTAAGCTTTTCTGAATAACCAGAAAGGACATTTTTTATGAAATCAATCAAATATAAACAGTGGTAAAAATTAAGATGAGAATGTAAGTTTATACAAGAAAGATAAAGAGGGAACAGTTTATCAGCTCACAATTCTTTTTATGTGATTTGACCGAGATAAGTATTCCTTCAGTTTTAAAACTGTCTGAACAAGGATCTATTAAACCTAAAAAATATATTGAAGCATTGAGTTGCCCTTGTATTTCAACCCTCAACTCAGAACTCCCATGAGAGATCAGTGTTTTTCTCAGCCCAGAAGCTACTCCTCCAGAGGAGAGCATGGAAATGGCCCAAACACAAAACTTGCCACTTAGGGTGGCCCAGCTGCTCTCACGTGCTGCTGGTCCAGTGAGAAGCACTGCAGGTTTTCTGTCTGTGTGAGAAAATCATACTGGAGAACTCAGGGGAAGTTTGTGGCTGAGGTCTGTGTCCCATGGGTGCTGAAACAGTCATTCAAAAGCTATTCACTTAAACTGCAGCAGCCGTTTCTTGGTAGAAACAGCAGGAAAGTCCTGGGGTCTTTGTGTCCTCCAAGGAAACAGACACGATGGAAGAAAAGTACATAAAACTTATTTCTCCCTGCCTTATTTACATGTTGCATTTGAGTTGGCAGAAGACTGGGGAATACAGATGGAATACATGTTGGAGTCTAGAAATTCCTTTGGTATAGCTTTGAAGAGGTTAGGATTTATTAATGTTCAGAAATTGAATGTTAAAAAATTTCCAACTCTTTCCTTTTTACTAGTTATCTTCCCACTCTGTTGCCACATAGGTTCTTTACAAACTGTGCACAGGGAGAGTTAACAGAGCAACTGGGTCACTGGAGGTTTTCTCACTGAAGGTGGTTCTTGTGAGATTCATTGGAAGTTCTTTAGAGAAAGTTGTTGTAAATGTCTTAGTTTTGTTTTTCCCAGTCTCTCTCCCCCTGGCTTGATCTAATCACCTGCTTGCTTGTTCATGTGCTCCTGCCACAGACTTCCACCATTCTCCATGAGATCTACATTGGAACTGACCCAATGCAGGTGCATGAGAAACTCCAAAACTATTACCCAAATAAATCTCTTGTTTTTATTCAGATAGCTAATAAGAAATTACCCTGGGAGAAATAAAAATAAAGACACAACAACCTAAGCCTTGTGGGATGCACTGAAAACAATGACATGAATGTGTAGCAGTAAGGCTGACATTTTAAAAACAGAGGTAAACCACTGGCACGCCAGGGTGAGAACCATCAGTGACTCCTAAGCTCTGCATCATGTTGGAACTTTGGGCGCTGGGAGAACAGGTGGTCTACTGGCCTCCCTGATAAGCAGCTGGGGCCCTGGGGGCTAAGAATCAGACACTGATCCCTCCCCCCCTCCACCATTAGCCAGTAAGCACCATTGGTCTGAATATTTTTTTGGAGGATGAATGTATACAGTGTGGCAAATAAGGGGGATTTCCTTCTACCATCTGTTTGAAGGGAAATATTTTGTATCACTGTTTTGCTAAGTTTTGATTAATAGCACTGCTTTATTCAATATTCTATTTTTAAAAGTTATATATCTCCTTCCATTTTCCTCTACTTGATTCAAACAACTGCTAAAGTGAACAAAATGGGCTGTACTTTTGAGCCCACTGCTTGTGTCCTGGTGACCTGTTCTGCTGTTCTGTGGTAGTTTTATTGCAGTACGGTGGCATGGGTTTGTTCTGTCTTGTTCTGCTGTATTTTGCTACCTTCAAAAAAATTTTTTAAAAACTAGATTATAAAGTAACAAAATACCTCCAAAAATCTCCCAACTCCACCAAAGCTAATCCATGGATCATGGATGAGGAGAAACTCAAAAATAATGCAATGGAATTATATAAGGTGATTAAAAGTATATAACAACAACAAAACAAGTCAGTAAGGTACTGAGCAACCTGAAACAGGATATAACTAAGCAGATAATGGACTTAAAAAGCAATAGGAGGAAAAGAAAGTGCTCTAAAGGATATAACTGCATTTATGTTTAAGTGTGTAGGATTGCTAACCATGTTGCTAAGTTGTTACTGGATCACTGAACTTCTTTGCAGTCTCACTGTTTGAATGTCCACTTTGTATTCTTTATTTTTGTAACTTTAACAAATAGGTCTAAGAAGACAGTATGTAATTTATCAACTAGTGATTTCTTCTTTTTTTCTGAAATTCTGTATTGTTTCTACCCCTTTTTCTGTTTTGCTTTTTTTCTCTTCAAATAAAATTAAAAATAAATAAATAAATAAATAAATAAATAAATAAATAAATAAAAACAGAGGTAGAATACATAGTACAACCAGCACAATGGATCCACAATGGAGGATTTGTATTGTACATCTGTCAAAATTCAGCTACTAGTCTAATTAGGCTTAGAAGAAATGTGGGCTTTGTGTAAATATTTACTTGAGTAAACCTTCGTGCTTTGGGGAGAATGGATGAAAATATGGTAGTGAGCTAGTTTTTATTTATAATTTCTGACTTCATCTATATGAATGCGCATCTGGCAAACTCCTGCCTGAGCTATGTCTATGCATCAGGATTGTATCAGTCAGTGTTCACCAGAGAAACAGACCTACTGTAAGGTGAATAAATATACAAGGATTAACATGGCAGTCTAATGTGGCAGGTGGATCCAAAAAGTCTGTCTGCTTGCTGGAGATCTGAGGGTCCAGTGAAAGTTTGAAGGCCTGGGGTTCGGTGTAGTGTTCTGTGCAAGTCTGTATCAGGAGGCTGAAGAGTTTGCGCTGGAAGGCAGGAGGTGATCTCCAAGGTGAATTCGAAGACTGGAGCATCTCTAAAGAAACAGAAGCGAGACTTCCTTCTTTCTCTTGTTTCATTCAGGAAAAAACTCGGTCTGTTGGTGCTACTTGCACATAGCATGGCTCTTCTCTTTTTAGTAAATCCACTTAGGCATGTCTGAAACTATGTGGATCCAGTTAGTTGGGTGTTTCCTACTCAATTTGAGAAAATTCATTAATTATCACAAGAACTATTAGATGCAATTTAACAAAGACATAATAACTAATAGACCATACATTTAATAAACAAATTCAATTTTTCATTTAATTTAATGTGAGTTGCAGTTGCCTGCCTACTTTCACTCTCTGGGTAGTGAGCTAAAAGCTTACCTGGAAATAACTGAATAAATAACAAGTAGCTGATTCTCAGCCAAACACAGCAGCCGAAGGTGAACCAATCACCGGCTGCCAGCTGATCACACTGCATCTAAATAAGGTAAATGCTAAATATAACCAAACAAAGAACTTCTCACCCTCATTTCTGTTTTCTGGTTTAAAATGCTCCTTGCTCCCATTATGAGGTGAAGCGGTCTCAACTTCCTTTGGTTCTGAGTGCTGTCAAACTCTTGAATCATATATTTCTCTTAAATAAAAGTTAAAATAAACTTAGTCTAAGGTTTTTCTTTTTACAGAAAAAAAGTGTGACTTTCTTGCCTTCTCTTCATTTTGTGCACACGATCTGCAATGAGAAAGAAATCAAGATGCCACTAAGAATTTGGCTGAAATGCAGGGAGTAGATGAGAGGCATGTTCAGCGACTCTTCTGCATAATTAATCATCATAGCAAGTCCTAAGATTAACCAAGGAAATCAACCCCTGTAGTATTCAGGTTTCTTTCCTGAATGATCAAGGACACTCAAGAGTTCTTCAGGTGAATACTCTACTTCAGCCAAAATCTCATTTATATTCTTCTGTCTCCTTACCAAGATGACTGACAGGGAAGGGTGGAAATGACACTGTTATTTAAAGACTCTGAGCTTTGGTGTCTATTCACCTTTGGCGTTGAACATTGCTGTCACAGAAACTGCTTAACTCTCAAAGTAACAGTGCAAAGCCATCCCTTCCCATTAATCTGATAAGGCCACACTGGTTTTATAAGGTCAGTTCTATTGGCCTCCGCCTCTCTGTGCTGAGGTTAGAGGAGCTCTAAATGCAGTGCTGTGGTTTGGATGAGTGCCCCTCACAGCCCCATGTGCTTGGTTTGGTTTCCAACCTATGGTTCTACTGGAAAGGAGCAGACACTTTGGAGAAACAGTGGGACCCAACCTCTCCTCTTCCCTTTTGCTTTTCAGCCCCCACGAGGTGATCTGTTGTTCGGCCACACACTTACCCTCTGACACACCGCCTTGCCAGAGACCCCTACACAATGGGACAGCCAAGCACACACTGAAATCTCTGAAAACCTGAGCCAAACTAAAACCTTCCTCTTCTTAATTTGATTATCTCATGGGCTTGCTATAGTTATAAGAGTCCACAAACGCACTCAAAACCTATCTTTCTTTCATAACAATTAAAATCAAGAAAGCAAACATTTGCAAAAACAATATATTTCTCTCACACTACTCTCTGCATGAAATATTTGATTAAAGCTATTTAAAAACCATTCCTTAATAATAGAATATTCATATAGTCAGAAATCCACTTGCCTTATGTCACTTAGTTTTTTCTTATACTTTTGCATGCATAGCAGAAAACCAGCTGACCTGGCTTCTAGGCTTTGTATGTGTCTCGTGTGGAGTGAATCACCATCAATTGCAAGGCTAGTGACAATGGAAAGAAGAGCAGTGAACACTAGAACCAGTATATGATAAAAAGTCCATCTAACTTCCTCATTCACAGCATAGCCATTCTGACTCTGGAAACTGTATATTGATTCAGGGATGTGGACAGTAGATCTAATGAGATTCTAAACTCTCTCAATGTATTTGCACTGGGAAGATATCTCATCTACAGCCCACATGTGTTTGGGAAGTGAGATGCCAAAGAAAATACAGAGCAATATCTTGAGAGAGATATATTTTATTAAGATGTTAACAGACAGGTATACAATTAACCAAGAATTACTAGGGAAAAAAGCATGGTGACTGTAGAGTGACATGACAGTTGCCATAAGGCCCAGTGGCTGGGACCAGACCAGAATATCACCAGAAGATCTGGTGCTGGGCCAGATGAGGAGATCACTAGAGATAATTCAAAGTGTCCAAGGGGCTCTGATCACCCTGCAAAACCCAGTGGTGTCTGGCTGGACTATAGCACTTCACAGAGCTAGGTTTCATGAGCAAGTTGCAGGAAGGGATTTCTTAAAAGAACGCAGCACTGACTTTACTTGCTTAATTTTTGGAAATGCTGATTTAACATAGGCAGAGGAAGGCAGAGCTGTAATATCTTGAGTTTTTCTGGTTCCCACTGTCGATCAGATAATACTCGTCTTGACTTCTTTCTTTCTTTCCACACATAAGTCCTTTGACTTGGCAGAGTGTTAGAATACAAACGGGATATTTCCTGAGAATGTCTTAGTTTTTCTGAGGCATAATATAAAAGGAATGCAAGAAATAACCCAATTCAGCCTCTTTATTTTCTGAGTCTACTTAAGACTCAGATAGTTCTGGCTATGAATTATTTGGCAGAGAAATAAGATATTGGTGGAACTAGCAAGATCTTCATATTTACTTTTTCACTTTAATTTCCACAAAATCGATATTTCCTTGGGACATTGTTTCCTTTATAACTGAAGAGATCATGCAGGTTAACTTTCTTTTAGTATACCGGACTATATAAACTGAGCTTTATTTACAGGCAAAGGAAAAAATTTCAAAGCAAAAATCACTTATGTGCTATATAGGAGCTTTTACCTATATTTGCCTAATATTCATTACATATAATGTTTGTGTTATTTCATAGTTTAAGGGGGAAAAAGAAAAACCTCTATAGTGAGAATGTGTCTTTTTTCCTGAAAGAATAGGATGCCAGCTCTGCTGTTGGAAAGGCATACTCCGGCGCTCTCTGCAGGCCAGCTCAGTGTTTGTCACCACGTGCACTGGTTCCTGCTCTGGAATTTGTGGAATTGGAGCGACTTCTTTCAAGTGGTGTCCCAGGGCTTCCAGTGTTGGAACTGAATTTAATCCTTGAATAGTCCTGATTTGTCCATCTTTACAACTGAGATACTAAGGGTGGTGACTCTAAGGACTGGCAGTCCGGGCTAGGAGGTCTGAGTGTTGAGATTTCTCAGCAGGAAGAGTCTGCCCCATCCATCTCACCAAGAAACCAGTGAAATAACTCTCCTGTCTGCAGGGGCATCCAGTGGATGCTGCATTGGCTTTGGTACCAAGAAGATGGGCAGACCCACATATTCACAAGTTCAAATATTAGTCCAGTCTCCATGTTTTTATATGTTCCATATCATATGTCTTATCCTTGCCAGTGTTTATTAATATATTTTGATTCACTGTAAAAAGCATTTCCTGAGGGAGGTGAAGATCACTCCACATTAGATATAGGACAATGGTTTTATTTACTTATTTATTTATTTATTTATTTATTTATTTATTTACTGTTCTGGGCCTGTGAGGGTTGCAGGGACCCCAGCCCAGGCCAGGGCACAGTGGGGCATGGTCTCAGCCCGCTAGGACAGCGTTTTTGTCTCCTTCAGAAAATTACTTCTTTTCCATTTCTGACAAATAAACTAAAATTTGTTAGGTATGATAAAAATGGGGTGATTATTTAAACTGAAGGAAAATGTTTTAAACTTAAGGACCCACTGCCCCTAACCCTCCTCAAAATGCCTTCCCCCCTTGCTATGAACACCCTTGCCGCTGTCTGAGGCAGTTTGTACCGTTCTTTTTGACAGTTCTTCATAACGCACCCTAGCTGTACCTTTGAAGCTCCCTTGATTTCTTGAATAATTTCAGAGTATTTACTTGTCATGAACATTTTCAATTTGGGGAAAAGTCAGAAATCATAGCACAAATCAAAATGATAAGAATTTGATGGATGAAGACGCATCACGTTTTCTTGAGCCTACCTTTCACTGGATTTCAGTCTGAAGCAACATTCAACACTTTTTTTTAATCATATCTGGTAAAGTCACAGAAGTCTTCTAGAACTGCTTCAAAATTGCAAGTATAATGTACAAAATGTGTTTGGTACAGGATCGAGTATTTTGAATGGGATTTGTGGCAATGTGTCTTTTATTGCAGTAATTAAATTTAAACACATATTGTAATTTTGCTGCACAATTTGTATTACTTGAGAAGACATAAAAATTTAATTGTAGAGACTAAAATTTCTTTGATATGGAAGCCACATCTTATTACATCGCTTGGTAACTCTGATGAGCTAGGAGGCTGTGGTTCACTGAAACAGATCACAGCCTTTGGGTTACGCATGAGCCACACTTGGATTTTTTTTTTTTTTTTTTGTTAACCTCAGCTCCTGCTGGGGGAAACAAGAGCAGGTGCTCCCTTTGAGCAATGAGCAAATCTTCTCTGAGCTGTTTTGCATAGTGCATCGTTAGACAGTAGTCCATCCTGTGCAAAGCCTCTATAAAGGCAGCTTTCAAGGGCCTGTGAGGAGTGGTCTATAGATCAGTCCTCAGAGATGGAGTCAAAGGCTCCCCTGCTGTGGATGCTGCTGATGTTGGTTCCAGGTGAGAGGTGCAGGGGGGTGTTGGAAACACTTTCAGTGGACAAAATCACTGTGCTCATCATTGCTTTCTGATTCTCTGGGTTCTTGGTCACTAGAACTAAGGCATTTTTCTTGTTTCAAGTTTCCAAACTACTATCCGTTCTTGCTTAATCAGTGTTGCCTGTACATGTGTTAACCAGAGTCATTGTCACATTGCGATGGTTTCAGTGACGGTTGATTGTGTGTGTTTATCATTCCAGGCTCCTCTGGGGACATAATGCTGACTCAGTCTCCAGCCTCTTTGGCTGTGTCTCCAGGGCAGAGGGCCACCATCTCCTGCAAGGCCAGCCAGAGTGTTAATATATTTGGTGATATCCATAGCATGAACTGGTACCAACATAAGCCAGGACAGCCTCCCAAACTCCTGATCTATGAAGCATCCAGTCGAGCCTCTGGGGTGCCTGACCGGTTCCGTGGCAGTGGGTCTGGGACAGACTTCACCCTCACCATTGACCGTGTGGAGGCCGAGGATGCTGCGAACTATTACTGTCAGCAGAGTAAAGAGCTTCCTCCCACAGTGCTCCAGCGCTGAACAAAAACCTCCCCAGGCAGCTGCTCACTGAGGCTCAGCCTCACAGATGCTTCGCCCTACCCAGGCAGGTCTATTTTGTGCTTCTAGGGCTGTTTGGGGAAAGGGGTCAAACTACAACTTGGGAAATTCTTTTTTTTTTTTCGAAGAAAATGTTTTTTATCGATACATTTTAGGTATACATAACAAACACCTTCATCACGAGGAATTTATAAATGTGCATTATACAACTTGGCTCCTACACCCATGTTTTCAAGTGTTCTGCTTATTGATCTCCCAATAGATTTATTGTTTCTTTTTTAATATTTAAATCTTTGATCTATTTTGATTTAAGTTTAGTGAATGGTGAAAGATATGGGTCTAATTTTAATCTTTGGCATGTGGAAAGACAATTTTTCCTGCACCATAAAATGAGAAATTTTTAACCTGATGTGTGTGTGTGTTACACCTGTGTTTTATAATTTTATGATTTTTTTTATTTTCTTACTTAGGACCTCACAGTATATTTTTTTTCTAGAGCTTTCATTTCAATGAGGGGTGGAAGATAATAAATGAAGAAAGAACATTTCTGGTGATTTTCCTACCCTTCTCCTCTGAAGTCTTTTGCCCTGAAGCTGTGGACCATGGACATCCATGCCCACTCTGTGGTTCTGTGTTCTCAGCCCTTCAGCATGGACAGAATCACAGAGAGATGGAATGCTCAGTGCAATGCAGCATACATGTTTCCTATGAAAACAAAGTCAGGTATAGCACTATTAATGCGCAGTTATTACTCTATTCATCTTTTGATGAAGAACATTGGTCTTTCAACCAACCATGTTCCTTCAATTTAAAACCACCCAACACACAGATCAGTGACAAGAATCAGTCCTCTGTCAGCACGTGGGAAAACAAACTGGATCCACATTTAGTAGAGTGTCTTTTACTATATTTAATGTTTATTTCTGTGATGATCACTTTCTTCTACATTTCTCTGTTTTATCCCTCATTATATTTTCTGGGCAAAGAAGAAAAATCAATCATTTTTCATTATGTCTCTCAGATCTGTCATGGATACTCCTTTAAATGATCATCTTTTCCTTCTGAATTCCTTAATTCAGGGCTGAAGTTGTATGCAGTGTGATCAAAAGCTACAGTGCGTGTCTACACTAAGAAAATCTTAGGTTGTAAGAGATCTATTATTTTTCATTCATCTGAAAACACTCTCCTTTCCTCTGAAGATGCTTATCTCTTTGTTCTTGTCCCTTTCTGAAATATCAGCATCAGAAATATTTTTCTTATGATTTAGAGCCTAAAAGTTTGAGATCAAGGTGTCAACAGTGATTCTCTTTTTTAAGGTGTTTTGACTTACAGATGATTAGCTGTTTGTGTATTCACATGGTCTTTCTTTGAAGTCACTTGAGTTCTGACTTCATTTTCTTATATACATGCAATTCATATTGGATTAGGACCCAAACAATGGACCTCAATCTAGTGTGAACACCTCCTTAAATATCATTTCACCAAATACAGACACATCCTGAGTTACCTGAGCTTGGAGAGAACATGTGAAACTAGAGCGAACACAAAACAGCACAGAACAGGCAGGAATATCCAAAAGTGAGGCTCTGCTTTTTTCATTCCATTTCACAATTTCAAGTTTCATAATTTCAACTCTGTCTAGTCCCTTTGTGATGTTCACTTTGTACCTAGAAGAAGATGATGTTGGCCAGAATTCATCGCTGCTGTTACATTTCCCTTTTGTATTTTAGATGAATGAGTGAAGTAGTCATCTGACATTTTGTGGCTATCCTATTCCTGAATAAATTATAAGTATAAATTCATGGAGTATTTCAATGGGTGATAGCAAATTAGCATGTCTAATTATTTTCATGCTCAAAAATACACCCATGCATGTAATTGGTGTTCCGTTCAAATTGGCTTCTATTTGGCTTTGCTATGACACCTTCATTCTTTCAGCCTGTCTTCAGTTTCACAAGGGTCCAAGTTGGTCGTGTATTTTCTCTAGCACAGATTTAGAAATAAGCATTCACCCAAAGATGAATGCTTCATCTTACTAAATAACTATATTTAGAAAATATGAGTGGTTCTTTAAGACTAGAGGGTGATTTCCTATACGCCAGAGAAAATTACCTGTCTTTTTATCTTTCTGTCTACACAGGCACATATTTTTAGGTCTTTCTAAAAATGGCATGAGTTTAACCTTATGTCACTAGTGACATTCTACAAACTTAAGAATTTATTTAAAAAGTTGCTTTTTAAAAAAGTAACTTCTTGATGAATCAACGTGTTTGGATCAATCCTAGATGTCTTCATGTTCTGTATCTTCCTTGTAGAAAACTCCTCCCTCTCAAGCCCACTCATATTTTCTTGTCTGATATCCCTCCTGTGACCGTTGTCATCCTTGTGACCCTTGCATAGAAGTCTCTTTCACCCTGCCTTGGTCTGACAGCTCATCAGTAGACACCTTCCTATATGAATTCCCTCTTTATCCCACCCCTCTTGACATGAGCATTGAGCCAACAGTTCCACACCCCAATGTAGGATCACCCCAAAGACCCTAAGGTGGCTGTAACAGCTGATGTGGGGATTCCACCTGGACTTTCTGAGAGGCTTCTTTCTTCACACAGATTGGGCCACGCAAAGCTAAACCTACGTATTCAAAGGTGTGCTCTCGCAGCATTGGAAGATATTTGGTGATCAAACACTATGCATAATAGAGCATAATAGAACATAATAGAGTCGAGAATCTGAGTGAGCATTTGGTAGATAAGGTACACTCATTTCTGAAGACAATGGCTTGCCTTCGAAGTTGGTAAGGAATATGACCAATATTCTGAGACATCCAGAGAATATTACATAAGTGTGTGGGTAACAGCAAGCTGATCTTGGAAGGGAACATGTAATTATTTGATGGGAAGGAAGAAAATCCTCAACCTTGAATGGATGGCTTTGATAAAATTAGTTTTCCAGACCATTCACAAATGTTGTAAGACAAATTATTTAGCTGGGATTGACATGGTAGTGATAACATGGCCTATCTTTCCTTGTAAATCATGAGCCCTAATGTTTTTGTATTATTTTTCAATTTCATATCAAGAGTATGAGGAAATTAGAGCAAAGGTGATGCCTCAGTCTTTTGCAATGCCCACTTGTGCAAAATGAAAGGAACTTGCACACTTTCTGGCACTTTGTGGAGATTGAGCCTTATCTGACAGCCCCTGTGATGCAAGGACAGGTGAACAAGGAAAGGTGTAGTAATAAATGCCATGATACTCACAAGATAATGCAAGGATGCCGTCCCTGGTCTCCAGAGAGGAGCATATTTTCTGCAACCTTCTCTGAGGACACTGTTCCATAGTTACAGAGGAACCAGGTTTGCAGCTATTCCCTGTTCTGCATAGCGCCTGTTGATTTGCATGTGCCCAGAGCACAGTCCACTGCCTTAAAGTCTTTCTCATAGACTGGTCACACTCTGTGAGGACTTGATCTTAGTCCAAACACATCATGGACATGAGAGCCCCAGCTTGGCTGCTGAGACTACTGCTGCTCTGGATAGCAGGTAAAGGTCAGCACTGGGAATTTACTCAGCCCATTGTGCAGAGTGCTGCAGGGCCCTTCAGGGGAATTTTTTTTGTAACATGGTTACTGACTTGGAAAATTGTGTTTATGCTTCCCACGTCAGGTGCCAGATATGACATCATGATGACCAGGTCTCCATCCTATCTGTCTGCTTCTGGAGACAGAGCCACCATCAAATATCAGGCAAGTCAAGGCATTAATAGTTACTTACATTCATACACGCAGAAAGCAGGAACACCTCTTAAGCTCCTGATATATGCAACTTTCAATTTGTAATAGAGAATCAATCTAGGTTTAGTGGCCATGGATTCAGGGTGGATAATTCTCCCATCATCAGCAGCCTGGAGTCTAAAGATTTTTCAACATTTTATTGTCAACACAGCAACAGTTATGCTCCCATAATCATACAAGCCATCATGTGAACTTTTCAGGGGTGCAGAAATGTGAGGCTGGGCTGCCCCAGCTGCTTGCGCTGGTACCTGCTCCTGCTGAGAACATTTCTTGGGTGCAGCCAGAAGAAGATCACTGGGAGGTTCTGATGAAGGTTTTAGGGGGGAGTTCTCTGCACCCGAATTCTCTTTGTAACCCTCCTGCTCAGCCCCAACAGAACAGACACAACAATCTTTCTCTGTATGTAACAAAGGACAGAGATCATTAGATATGAAGAGTCTGGGTTAGGATCACAGTTTTAACTGACAAAGTAAAACAAAAACCACAGAGGACATTTTAATCAGGGATAATTTTGATACAGATGAGTGACATTTACACTACAGTCATTATAGGAGGGTGTAGTTCATGATTTCACGGTTGTCCCTTGCAGCTACAGCTTATTTGCCACTGAAGGTATAAACTGCTAACCCCTGTGGCCCTCAGTTAAGCCTAAAAAACCCAGAGTTGTGTAGTTCCCATAATTTCATATACTGTTCAGTGGTGGTTGTGAATGGAAAAATATATTTGTTTATGCAAATTAATACTATTGAAGCAAACAGTTATTGTGTATGAAGCAGGTAGCCTTAAATAGAAGTGCAAGTGTTCCTATGAGAGAGAGAGAGAGAGAGAGAGAGAGAGAAAGAGAAAGAGAGAGAGAGAGATTTAATGTATATATAACAGAGGAGGAGGTCATGTGAACCCAGAGGATGGAAACTTTCCACGGTCCAGGAAAGCTGCAGGCACAAGAAACCGAATAAAGGAAGACACTGCATGAGAGCTTCTGAAGGTGCCTGGCTGCACGCTAATCTTGTCTCATTGGAGCTGAACAGATTTCTCATCTCCAGAACTGTAAGAGGTTACATTATTTTGTTTTAAACCACCAAGATTTGGTACTTGGTTATCACAGTGCTCAAAAACTAACACAAACGACTCAAGGAAAACCCAAGCTAAGTCTGTTTTGCTTGTTTTCAATCTTCATGTTCAACTTTCTAGTATTACCCATCAATGGATTAGAAAAACACATGAAGCCTTGTGGAATATGTATTTTATGTTATACTGAGGCACATGGTTGTTGTAGACTAAATAAGATAATTTTACTACAGAAAATGACTTCTAGATAATAATATCTTGCACAGTTTCTTCACTCTATGCCATTAGGGGTTGCATAAAAAGGAGTAGTTATCTTGTATAAAACACTTGTAATGCATTCAATATGCTGTGGTTAAAACCCCAGGACATCTTTTGTTATACTGAATGGTTCGTTTCACAGAGAAGGGAGATAATCATTGAGCATGCAAATAATCTAGGGAAAGTCACATGATGCATGTGAATTTGAATCCACATCTTTATGCAGTTATATATTTTGTCTGTGGCCACTTTCACCACAAAAATGAAGGTATAAACTGTAAAATAGGAAGAGAGAAAATACCAGAGGATAGCATGAAATTCACAACTCCTGTGGCTTGATAATACTGTGATCTCAATCTTCATCCTAGGCCATCTTTTTGGTTCCTCAAGAAAACACAAGTTTCTTCAAGACTTCCTATTAATTCACTTTAGCTATGGAGGCAGGGCACATTTCTTACATCTCCTTTCTCCTTTCTCCTTTCCTATCACTATGACTCCATTCTTTTCTCATAATATATCCTGCAAGTCCTAATGTGCAGTAAAAAGGAACAAACAATGCAAACTAATCCTTCTCTTCCTACATACCTTCCATAGAGCTGACCCCAAACTCCCACACAGCAGATTCACAAGATAAAGTGTTTTTGACCTAAGAAGAATTTAGGTTCTAGCACTCTTTACCATAGAGTACCACATGTCACTTGTTAAAATTGGCACCAAATAATAACTGTGTGGAAATATTTGGGAAAGCAGAGGGTGAATAACTACTGGGTAAGAGAAGACATTCTTTCTATTTTTTTTTTAAATTTTACTTTACAGAGAATAAAACAAAAGAGGAACAGAATAAAGCCGATCAGAACAGAAAATGCAAACAACTCAGCACTTCACAAGACAATTGGATATCAACAGTAGCTACCATATTATCTCTTTCTTTGAAATAGTTGAGCATAGATCCTTCTTTCTATTTCTAATTAATTTCACTAACTGTTGCTTTAACAAACCACCAAAATCTCACTGCCTCCAAGAGGTGCAAATTGTTTCCCTCAAAGTTCTGGATGTCTGAACTTTCACTGAGGTCAAATTCAGAAGTCAGTAGAGCCATGTTCTTTCTGGAGACTCTAACGGATCTTATTTCCTACTTGCTACACACCGTGGACTCATTCCATGTCACTCTGCTATCTCTTTCCATTGTCATGGCCTTTTTGGTTATGAGTCTCTCATTCACTATCATGTGGACATCTGAATTTACATTGGTCATAACAGGTTAATTTTTCCCACTCTTAAAATTCCTAAGTGAGAATAGCAATGCTGACTACTATTTCCATTCTGATAAGAGCTGTGTATTTTTCATTTAGAGCAATGAGACTAGGCACTTATGTCTCATCTTGCCCAAAAATCGACCAAAGACCTAAATGTAAGGCCTGATTCATTAAAACTACTAGAAGAAAACATAGAAGAAATTGACACAGGCAATGATTTTCTGACAAGGACCCAGATAACTCAGGAAACAGAAACCAGGCCAGACAAATTATGTTGCTTCTCCACAGCTAAGGAAACACTGAGCAGGGTGAAGACACTGCATTCAGCATGGGTACAGACCTTTGCCAGCTATTCATCTGAAGAGTAATAGCAGAGTATAGAGGGAACTTGAGAAGCTTAGCAAAGAACATGGAAACTATTTTTAAAAGGGCAAATAGTCTCAAATGAAGATGTATAAGTGATTAGTACAATATGTGAACAAATGTTCATACGTTTTGCTATCAGAAAAATGGAAATTTAAACAACATTGAGACTTCAAGTTACTCAGAATAGTTATTATAAAAAACAAAACAAATGAAACCCAAAATAAAATAAAATTGCTTTTGAAGACAGCTAGTAAAAGAAAACTTTACAGAATGTTTTGCCAATGTGAATTAGGAAAGCTGCTATGCAAGATAGTATAATAGGACCCAAAAAGCTCTAGACTTATAGCTATGGTACATTTCATCTATACCACTTCTAAGTGTACACCCAAAGAAAATGAAGACAGTATGCAATAGAAATGCCAGAGTTCTCATTTTATTTCTGCTATATTCACCCAGCTCACTGCTGAAGAGTCAAAGAGGTGCAGGTCAGATGGTTGCACCCAAGAGCAGCCCCTCACCTGCTAGACATGCCTCTCCCTAGGGCCTCCATCTTCACCTGCCCGCTAGATAGCTGCAGGGTCCAAAAGGGCTGCACTGAAGTCCCCAGGGACATGTTGGCAGGGAAACTTCCTGCTCTTGAAATGCTTTCTCGGAAAAAAATTGAACTTTGAGCATCTGTACTAATGCAAAACTCATGCTTAGCTTAATCGTGCTCTTATAATTTGGAGAAAGGAACAGAGAATTTTGTTGTAGTTATTAGGTCTGACACTACTGGTCAGCCTTCCATGTTGATGAAATTTGAGATAGAATCTATTATCAGATAGAAGAAAGGCAGAGTTAAATGTGGAGGGGAATCCCCAAACAAATGATAATATGTAACATTTTAGTCCAGTGGAACAACAGTGATCTGTAGTTTTGAATAACAATAGATGTCTTAGGGAAACACTGAAGGAACACCCTATTTTTGCTAGGCATCTTCAGTAGTTTAGTTGACGCTCAACAGAATGGTCCAAGGCCACTACAAAATGATTTTGAGTAAATCTAAGGTGTGATAAAAAGGACTCTGTTCAATTTGAAAAAATAAATAGTAGCCACAGAAATGTCATAAGTAGAGCATGAAATATCTTCCTGTCTCTAACAGAAGTAAGTTGCTAGTAACTTGAAGATTTACTTGCCACAATTTATTTTATGTTGTTTCCAAAAAAAGTATTCTATAAAGTCTTACTGTGTCTATAAAATTGTTTATGTATCTAAGCCTAGATTCCTTGAGTGCTGTCAATTTTCCCCACATGTTCTCTGTTATAAAGCATTCCTTAGAAGAAACACATTTTCTGTGGGCAAATCTTGCTCCCCTGATCTGAAAAGGGTCACCTGTGGATACTGGGCAAGTATTGAGTTACTGAGCTGTGACAGCTCTGCAGCTGTGTCCCACTCTGCCCAGCCCCTACTTATTTGCATGTCCCCAGAGCACAGACACTTAACAGATTATTCACACCCTGTGCAGGAGTCAGTCCCAGTCAAGACACAGCATGAACGTGAGGGTCCCTATTCAGTTCCTGGGGCTCCTGCTGCTTTAGCTCCCAGGTAAAATAGGACAATAATGTATTACACATCCGAGTGTGATTGGTGCTGGTTTTTGGGGGAAAACTCTTCTAACATGACTAATCTGATGGAATTTTGTTCTTATGTTTCCAATGTCAGGTTGCAGATGTGACATACAGATGACCCAGTCTGCATCCTCTCATTCTGCATCTGTGGGAGACGCTGTAACAATCAATGCAAGGCCAGTCGGAACATAGGCAGTTATTTAGCCTGGTACCAACAGAAACTAGGGAAAGAGCCTAAACTTCTAATCTATTATGCATCTAGTTTAGCATCTGGGATCCCCGCTAGGTTAAGTGGCAGTGGATCTGGGACAGATTCCACTCTCACCATCAGAGGCCTGTAACCTGAAGATTTTGCAGCTTATTACTGATGGCAGCATAACAGTTCCCCTCCCACAGTGATACAAGCCATAACAAAAACTACCCAGAGAAGCAGAAGTGTGAGGCTGGGCTGCCCCAGTGGGCTCCCTCATTCAGCTGCTGAGAGTGTTTCTGAGATGCAGCCATTCTTCGAGGGCCTCTGGATACCATAGCTTTCCTTTTACTCAGCCTAAGTCATGCAGACATAATGATGTTCTCCTGATTTATCTTTTTTTTTTTTTTGAATCAGGTATCAAACTCATGACCTTGTGCTTGCTGGGCAGGTGCTTATGCCACTGAGCCAAATCCCAAGCCCATTCCCCTGATTTATAAAAGGCTCAGATCATTGCACTCAAAACAATTAGGTTTCAACAAGAGTGGGGCTTTTTACAGCAATAGATAAGTCACAGTGAGAATTTCCAAGTACACTTAACAAGAGAGACCTGGTGGCTACTGTATCATCATTAACTGGCTATGTGGGTCTTATAATTTTGTTCTACAAATAGAAAACGCTCTGTTGTGTTCCCAGAGGACTGAGCACATCTGTTACTGAAATCACAGGCTCTGATTCTTTTGGTCCTCAGACCTATCTGGGAAGCCCAGGTCTGGATACCAATTCTGACAGCTGCCCTGCAACAATCAGGTGATTTTCCACACATCTGTCTGTGGTTCCTGATACTACCAAATCCTCTGTTGCTGATTTCTAAAATCATGGAGGACTCTCAGTGAAGCAGTTCTGGACCATGAGGCCCTGTTAGGAATTGCAGTAATACCTCAGTTTGTGAAAACTCCTGTTTATAAACAAATCAGTTTGCAAACAAAAGCATTTGGGAAAATTTTGCTTCCCTTTGCAAACTACATCAGGTGACAAACACAGACATGGATATCTTCCCTACACAAACACAAAAGCAAACATCTTACCCCAATTAGTAAAAGAGTTCATAAACCAACGCACCATTGTCTACAAGAAACCATCCAACAAGGATTTCTGAGACATGAACTTCCCTAATTGATGGCCAGTATTTAAGGACACAGTGACCCAATGTGGTCACCATCACTCATGCTCTCAGATATCTCCTGGATATAGGTTGGAACCCAATCTGGAGAATGGAGTTTCAAGTATTATTGCTAAGTATGGTATCATATATAAAAAGTTCATTGAAATACATTGATAAGATATAAGGAGAAATTACAAAAATCATTTAACACTATTTCTAACAAGCAAATGGATACATGTAATCAAAATGTATTATAGATGACATTTTCCTTTTCCTTTAGAGGCAAAGACCTGCTTTTCAAGATCAATCCATAACACAGCAGTGTTATTCACACTGCAGATTAAATTACAAGACAGCAGCCTGTAGTTGACATTTGCTGATCAGGACTGACATTAAAAGAGGCTCTGCGCATGCTTAGGAAGCTCTATTTAAAGGAGCATTTATCTTACACATGGTAGACATAATATTAATCAGTTAGGGATTTCTCCTTAGTTCTGCACTAAGGTAGGTCAAGAAATTCAATTTTCATGAAAATATTTCAGAAGTCTTTAAAATGCCTCATTAACTAAGAATGGTAAAACCAAAATTATAGTTGTTTCCATATTTTGGATAATTGAGTCCCCACAATGAGTCCTCTTCATGTACACTTCCCACAGTGTGTGGAAAGGGTTAAAGAGGGAGGCAGAGGCAGGAGCAGTGTTCACTCTGCACATTAGGGACCTGCTGCCTGAGGATGTCACTGCTTACTTCTGTCTCCAAACCCTGAAGAGTCCGCCCACAGTGGTTGAGTCCCAAGCAATAATCTCCCCACGGGGCAGCTGCAGGGCCTGCTCCCCCTCTGCCTCTGCTCAGGGGCTGCTCTGACTGAAACAGCTGGGCACAGACAGGAAAAGGGCAGGAAGGCACAGCTCCAGGGCACCAAACCCAGACTGCGTGCACCCCTTTCTGCTGCACTGCTCCCCTCTGTCTTCAGTCATAGAAGACACCCTAAAGACACAGGCCCAACAAGTCAGTAAAGAAATAAATACAGACAAACCTAGATGTATTATTCCTTCTCTGTGCTTTTCCACATATCTCTCTTCTGAGTCTCCTCTGGTCATTTGTGCAGCTCTTTCTGCATCTTTCCAGGCACTTTGCTTCCTCTCTTCTCAATCCCGTGCTTTAGGTAGACACAGGTCATTTGCAGCAGTGGCCTGGTCAGCCTCAGCTTCACTTCCTAATTGCCCCTGGGTGAGAAGAAACTAAGGTGACCTAACTAACTAAACTGACAGGTTGTCTGTCTTTCCCTTTGCTTTGTGATGCTGAACTTCACCTTTTCATTCTTGGCTGTCACCCTACCTCCATCACTCTGTCACTTTGTGTCTTCCACAGGGGGGATGTTGAGTCCCTTATTTTAACTACTTCTTCATCATACCTAAGTCTGCTTTGGTCAGGTACTGGTTCTCTAGCCAGGGTCTTAGCACTTTCTCATCCTTAGAAAAACAGCAGAGGAATGGCTTTAAAAGATTCACTAGGATGAAAAACTATGAAAGACATAATTGTCAGGTGAAAGTAAAATGACCACCAGTGGCCCTTTGGACATGACTTATGTGTAGCAAGGTTGATAAGGTAAGTAATTAGGAAATTCTATGTAATTTAATTAACTATCTGTTAATTATGCTTCCAGACTGACTGATAACATCAACACATGATTATAGTCAAACAGAAAATGTCATTGATATTCAGAACAGACATTGGATGGAGGCAGTCATGTGGAATCTGAGTCTAAACTATAGCTATTAATTGACTCAGGGATTCTGATATTTAAGGGAATTTCTTACTAGAAAAAGATTTCTATTGCTACGTTGCTTGTTGACCAAAATTCAAGCACAGTTCAGACAATAATGATTGAACTGGGCTATCTGTTTTCAGCTCCCCAACGTTACCATCTGTAGAGAAGTCTATTTTTCAGAACAGTACTCACATCTATGTTTTCTTAAAGAAATCATCACACACGTTCTCTCATGAGATTTGGAATTTGGTAGAGGAGAATTCAACACCAAATGCCACCTACAGGCAGATGGAAAGAGCTAAGACTAATATAGAATCACAAGAAAGCTACTAAAAGCGGTCGAGAGCATTGGTACCGCACTCTGGACTTTCAGGAATTTTGAGGGCCTTGAGGAAGCAGTGTATACCTCACAGCAGAGGTGCTCTGAAAAAGCATTGGAGAATCACTGTTGCCAGAATGAGCTTCTCTATCAGAATCCCTAAGCAATTAACGGCCGTAAATTAGAATCAGATTTCCCATGCCTGCCTCCAAAAATGTCTGGTAAGCATGCCTATACCATTTTCTGTTTGGCTATAAACTCTATTTGATGCAGCAATCCATATACTCCAAGTATGATGTTTTTCCCTTAATGGAATCTGGAAAAATATTGTCGGATCTGTGCCACTGAGAGTGAGCAGAAAAGTATTAGGATATAGATGAGACTCCCTGCTTCTGCTAATAAGATGTTTTAATAACCGTTAAAACATTATTTTATCTGAGAAACCCTCTCAGCGGCAGGTGAAGGCACCAGGAGGATCAGCAGTGGTAACCCAGCACACCCATCGGCTTTCCTGGCTGGTTTATGTTATGATTTGTATCACTGCGGGACGATGCTCATAATACTGCTGACAGTCATCAGCTGCAACATCTTCAGGCTGCAGGCTGCTGATGCTGAGAGGGAAACATGTCCCAGATCCACCACCACTGATCCTGATGGGACCGCAGTTTCCAAATAGTCTACAATGTAGATCAGCAGTTTAGGAGCTCTTCCAGGTTTCTGTTGATACCATTTTTAGCCAATAGGAATACCCTTACTCCATTCCTCCATGGTCCGTGGTCACATGTGTAAAGCTGTGCACACAGATTCCACAGCTCCTCTTGGAGCTTGAGATTCAAGTGCCCCTGCTTGCCCCTGTCCTGTGAGAATTGGGTTGAGACCTCCACATCAAGGATATTCATCCTTCCTCTGGGCAGAAGCACCAGTCATTGTCGGTCCCCTTAGTCTTCAGCCTCACTGTGCTGCTGGTGACACTGCTAGGCTTAGAGCCTCTTCACTGTGCCCTGCGTAGTTAGGATACACAGTTTGGCAGTTTTATATTTTCTCTGTACAAAGGGGCAGACTATACACTCTAGCATGAGTGATCCCAGCACAGGGACAATGCATGATTACAATAAGAGGTGAACACACCCTGCAGTTCTTTGACAGGAACTGAAATATCCTTGCAGAATTTTCTATTTGCAAATTTGCTTCAGCTCCAGTCCTCATCTTTGGTAGCTGATATGCTGAAGAGGCCCCTACTGTCCATCCTCCTTTCCTGCATCGATTTTCCTTCTTCCCTTCTACAACTTTCTGCATATGTAGTGATTGAGCTCTCTGCCTGAGAAGTCCTAGCGCCGAGAGAACTGACCTAAGAAAATGGACAAACCGTTATTCTTGGATGCTGTCTGTGCTCTGAAATCTTGTCAGTTCTAGTATGTCTATGGGTAAGTTGATTAAGAAAATTCATAAACCATGTAAGTTCCCCTTCTTATTCTTTCATGCATGGAAGTGAAACCTAATTCCTGTCTCAGGGTCACAGTGTTAAAGAGCTCTTAAAAAATAGGTATATAGTGTAAAATTTACATTGCCAATACAAGATGAGCCTTCTTTACCTCTTCAGATCTTCAGCATATAGACCCCTTTTAATCTCCCAGCTGCTTTATTTCATGAATCTTCTTGAAATTTTCTTTTGCTTCTGGGAAGGGCAATACTCTGGGTATTATTGAGAAGTAGAATGTCCCTCTAAGGATCACGTACTCTCCAGCAGGCACTTGGCTGTTTATTCTATCGTAAAGAGTCGCTGCACTCTGCAGTGGATCCATCCTTTCCTGTGTTCAGAAGCAGAATGCACTGTTGGGCTGTTAGACCTTCCTGGGTGAGGGTCCCGGAGCGTGACCTGGAGGGTGTGCACCTGCGTCCTTATCCTTCCTCCTCTCTCTGTCTCCTGGCTTCATGGCTGAGTGCCATTACTTGTGCCATGTACACCAGCCACCCTGTTTGTGTGTTGGAGCCAACCCCACATGGAATAAAACAAGGAGTCAAACTAAACCCCATCTTCTTTAGGGCTTTAATGTGGCATATTTTGTCCCATTGATGAAAAGAATCATCACTAAGCAACAACAGCACATCCTGGTGCTTTCAGGACAAGTCTCAGCTCCCAGGCATTAGGATCTGATATCTTAGAGCAACAAGCATCGGGGAGAGCACTAGGGAATCTCTATTTACAGTACCAACTTCCCTGGCTACCAGTGTCCCTCTAAGCCTCTTAATGACCATGGTTTAGAGTGAAGATGCCTGTATTAAAACAATTCCTGAATGGCATATCAATAATGATTTCTCTTTGACTATATAAATCTCAAGAGTTGTTAAAAATTAAGTGACTTAGGTGTACCAAAATCTATTCTTAATAAAATCATGAAAGGCACTGATAAGCCTATGCTACCAGTAGTGAGCACACTTAAGGCTCATGATGCAGAGAAGCCTCCATGCCTTTTTCTACAAAGATATTTCTGTGATCATTAAGTGTTGCATATATTTGAAAAATACTCTCAGCTGGTGCAACAGTAGGAGATGCAGCTGGGGCAGCCCAGGATCACACTTCTGCTTCCCTGAGTGGTTTATACCATGGCTTGTAGCACTGGGGAAGGGAAACTGCTATCCTGTTGATGGTAATAAGTTCTAACATCTCCAGCCTCCAAAGCACAGATGGTGATAGTTTAATATGTCCAATATCCACTGCCACAGAACCTCAATGGGATACCGTATATCAAACTGTTTGAAGCATAGATCAGCAGTTTAGGAGCTTTCCCTGGTTTCTATTGATACCAGTTTTAGTTGTAGCCAAAATCTGCACTGATCCTACAACTGATGGAGTCTGTGTCTCCAACAGCTGCAGAAAAGAAGTTTGGAGACCAGGTCACCTGGATGTCACATGTGGCTTCTGACAAGGGAAACATAAAACTAAATATCCACATACTTACACCTTACAAGGCAGAGTTCCCTGAAGAGCCAGCAAATCCCCAGTGCTGTCCTTCTTTACCTTGGAGCCAGAGCAGCAGGAGCCCCAGGAGCTGAGTGAGGCCTCTCCTGTCCATGCTGTGTCCTGACAGAGACTGACTCCTGCACTGGGTATGAGCAGGCTCTGAAGAAGTCCTCAGGGCAGTGGGCTGTGCTCTGAGCTCATGCAAATTAGCAACAGTTTGACAGGGTGGGCACAGCTGCAGTTCCCAGAATCCCAGTTGTATCAGGTCAGACCAGAGTTGTACAGATTTTCCTATAGACAGTGAGTTTCTCCCTCCATTTGCCTAAACAAAACATATTGGACAATTTCAGAACTTCTTTTGGGCTTCAGAATAGATGAAAAATCTAATTAGTAGTTGCATTAACATCATATGAGATATATATATAAAGAAGACATTGAATATTTTAAAGTTTTTCTCCCTTAGATCATTTCTGATTTCAGCTTTAGGTATGAAAGCAATCATTTAACATTAGGCTAGTCCTATTTAGAAGAAGAATAATCACGTATATTGATGAAACCTAGAAAAAGAATTGATCCTCTGATACGCGACACTTTTACTTCTGTCCCCAGGTCCTAGCCAGCATCACAAGTACAGTACTGGCACCAGCTCTCCTTTGGTGTCTCTACTTCTAGCCTGTGGACTCTATTTTAATATTTGGGTGCAGATGGCCACACTATGATGTAAAGATTGCACAGACCTTCTGAAACCTCCTGGAACCTGAACTTGAAGGGAACCTGCTTGTCACAGACTTGCTGGACTCCTGTTGAGAACTTCACATCGAGAATCCACATCTGTTATCAGTGTGAGGGAAACGGTCACTGCTGCTCACTGCAGTCTCTTCACTTCACTTTGGTGATGATGATATCAACCTTCTTTCTTCCTCACTGTGTCTCTGAAGGTGGGGAAGCAGCTCTTCTTGCACAAAGAGCAAACCATAGGCCCTGAAATGAGTGTCCCGGAACAGCCTGGGTGCATGATCACAGGAAGAGCTGCACCCTCAGCCAAATCCTTGGCCTCTAATGAAATGATCCAGAGAAACTGGCTCTGTGTTTCCAGGATTGCTTCACACCAGTCATGCTCTTTGGAAGCTGGTATGTTACAGGGCCCTTTTGCTGTCCATCTTCTCTTCCTGTGTCACTGTTCTCTTCCTATCTCACTGTTTTCCTTCCCTTCTGTTTTTCTGCATGTAGTAAATGTTAAATGAGAATGCTTGGAAGGACCTTACTAATCGGATGTCATTTTATACTAAGCCACATGAACACTTCATCTACAACTGCCATGGACCTCATGGTAGTGCCTCATGAGTGACTCCTGTGCTTCCATCATATAAACTAAATCCCACCAACCCATTTATGCATAACATTGGAAAGCAGAAAAAGGAGATGACCAGCTCTCTTAGCAGACCTCACTTGGAGTTTCCTTGAGTCACACTTGTGTTACTTTCTGAGGGCTGCTGTAATGCCAAAATATCAACATTTTGTTCAAAACCCCATTGTCTCTTGTGTTTTGAGAATCAGAAAGGCAGAAATTGACACACACTTCAGTGAGCCAACATACAGGTGTTGGGTGGCAGAGCCCCGACTGAGCATATAGTGTGCCCTGCCTCTGCGCCCCGCCTCTCCAGCTCTGGGCTGCAGCTCTCCTTGGCTGTGGTCCCTCACTCCAGGTTTCCTCCGTGTTCACCAGGACTTGCTGCATTCTGTCTGTGTTAACTCTCCCTCTATCTCTTGAATGGCACCCTGGCCCCAAACTTCTAATGCAGAGTAACCCCACCATCTACATATCCTTATTTCATAGCCAGAAAGGAACTTTTCTTGTCTATGCAAATATATTCACAATCTCGATGGGACAAAAAGCAGAAACAATACTCAGTCTATTAAATAGCTAAAATTCCAGCTCTTCCTGTCTATAAACACTCCACCATATCTTGTCTTCCACACTCGCTCTCTCTGCTTTTCTTCTCCTTTGGTCTCCTTTCCTACACTTCTCAGCAGTCGTAAAATATTTCTTAGTGTATTCAGTATCAGCCATACCAATATCAGAGGGCCTTCCACAGTGGAGCTTCGTGTGGGGTTTGCTTAAAGTTCTGCTCTGTCACTGTTACTTTGCAGAAGGAAGAACACAGGCAAATGTACCTCCACCCTATCAGGAGAGCAGCTGTCTCAGAGAAATTTAACAGGCTGTGAATACTTCGAGCTTTTCAGGATCTGTGACCTGCAAGCTCAGGGAGGATGCGAATGGACTCTACACCAAACAGCATCCATCTCTGACTCCATTTTCACACTTGCCCCTCACTCTGGACAGAACATCCATAGCATATCAGTGACGTGACTAAGTTATTGAATAACTGGAAGTGATGATTATTTATTTTATCTCTTTCTCAGTTAAATCCATTAGACATTTTGAAATGCTTTCCACATTTCATAGAGAATCGATTATTATGTGTATCATTATTATGTGTTAGCTCAGAACATGGCAGAAATACATAAATTAACAGTATTATAGTCACTTTTTTAAAATTTTCCTTCAAATAGATCTTTACTTTATGTAGATTTACTGGTATCTCGATATGATCGAGTTTGACCTATTGGTGTCATGCACAGACTTCTATTTTGTATGTCAAATTTATTACTTCTTAACAGCATCCACAAGAATTTTGAGCAGCAAGGTATTTCATTCCTGAGGAGGAGGCAGGTTATATCTATGTTTAAAATATTCTACTTGAATTTTTATAAACCGTGTACTATATTTCAGCACAATTCCTCATTTTGTGTTTATTGTATTATGTAAAAATTTAGTGTTATATTTATAGTGTTATGCTGGTACAACACAGCAACGAACTTTGACATGTTTTAGGGGTCCATTCCTTGTTTAGTTTGTTTAAGCAATAGTGACCCTACTGGATTTTCTGTTGTCAGCTCTCTAATATCAATACCTGTTTGAAAATATGTGTCTCAGAAAAGCTTCTTCTTCTATGTTTTCCTACAGAACATCTCAAATATGCACCCTCCTGTGAGAACCAGATATTATAAGAGGAAATTCAGCACCAAGTATCAAATGAGGGCAGATGCAGGCAGAGTGCTGGTGAATGGATTATTACAAGTAAAGTCCTGCAAACAGCTAAGAGGGTCAACTGGGCTTCCAGGGCAACTCGCTCTCTGGAAGAATCCTTATTTACAAAAACTATTTCCTTTACTACTGCTTTCCCTAAACCATTCAATGGATATAGTTTATACTCTGAATCCTTATGTTAAAACAAGAATAGTTTCTGTTTAAATCTGTATATCCCAAATGCTGTGACAAACCAGGTTCCTCAGATGTATCCAATTTTGTTCTCAGTGAAATCCAGAGAGACACTGATAAGATTGTGATGATGGAGATGAGCAGAAAAAAGCTGTGACACAGAGGAGTAGCACTGACTCTTTCTAAAGAACTTTGTGAGCATCAGTGCCACCTGCATCTAAGAAACCATCTCAGTAGATGGCAGCACCATAAAGGGCAGTTGGTGGCAGCTCAGCCTCACAGTTCTACCTTTCTAGGTGGTTTATGTCATTGGCTCATATCACTGTGGGTGGGCTCTCCCAAATCTGTAGACTTTATAAGTTGCAACATCTTCAGGCTCCAAGTTGTTAATGTTGAGAGTGAAATCTGTCCCAGATCCACTGCCACTGAATATTGATGGCATCCCAGATTCCAAACTCTCTGCCTCATAGATCAGCAGTTTAGGATCTTTCCCTGGTTTCTGTTGGTACCAATGTAAGTTATGATTAATATCCTCACTGACCCTACAAGTGATGGTGACTGTGTCTGCTAAAGCTGAAGAAAGTGAAGTTGGAGTCTGGGTCACCTGGATGTCACATGTGGCACCTGATACTGAAATAAACAAAAAATTATATCCACATAATTAGTTATGTTACAAGTATTCTTTGAACAACAAGCACTGATCACACTGGGCTGAGCTAAGTCCCAGTTCTTTACCTGGCAGCCAGAGCAGCAGGAGCCCCAGGAGCTGGGCAGTGAACCTCATGTCCTTGCTGTGTCCTGAATGGCACTGACTACTGCACAGGGAGTGAGAAGCCTTTTAAATACTGCTCAGAGATGGAGTCTGCTCTGATCACATGCAAATCAGCAGGGTGGGACAGGAATGAGCATAGCCTCAATGTTCAAGACCTGTAGCTGTCCTAGATCAGACGGGGGCAACACGTGTAACTTATAAGCATTAACAAAATCTACTTATTGATACCATATATTTAATAAAGAAATGAAAATCGAAATGGAGAAGGGTGGATTTGGCATTTATAGTTGCAAAGTGCAAATAATGAACCAAACAGCTAAATAATAAAAATTTTATCACTGAAAACATTTGTAATGGAAAAGTACAAAAATCATGAATCGTGAGTGAATAGAGTTCAGCAAATTATCATAAAATAATCAAATTTCAGTGCCTAACAATTAGTGCTAAAAAGTAGGCCCTGTTTTTCTCTAAAAAGTAACCTAAGTCTTAAATTTTAAGAACAAACATTTTTGCATCCTTTAAACTTTGTATGAGGACCTGGGGATTTAGCTCAGGGGTGTAAGTTCCTGCCTGGCAAGCACGAGGACCTGATTTCAATCCCTAGTAACCTCCCCTGCAAAAAAATCAACCACAAACTTTATCTGAATAGAATAATATACTGTGTGCTTTAATGTAATTGGCATTTTATTTGACATTATGTTTATGAACCTCATACAAGTTATTAAAATATAAATCATGTTTGTACTTTTAAAGCTGTTTTCCAAATGATTATATATGTTAATGCATTGTAGAATATATCCTTATTCTGACTTTGATGAATGTTTTGTTCATATCTTGTTTATTTATTATAAGAAGTGCTGTCATGACATAGTCACATATTTTGTAACACAACTTCCATTCTGTTGTATATATATGGTGGAAGAGTACTGAATCACAGGGTATGCATATGTTTATTTTCAGTCAAAAATTATAAACTAGTTTTATTATAAATGTACTATTATACATATATGTCAAAAGCACATGAAATTACCTATAGCTCTTTGCCCTTACCAATATTCAGTATTTTTACGTTGTTAATAATTCATCTGTCTAATGGCTTGGTAACAACAACATGTTAAGGGAATTGGATAATTACATTATCTAATGCAAAAATAAGATTTATTTCTCTTGTACATGTTTATCAAACACATTCATATAAATGTCAACTTAGTGGCTCTAACGTCATTATGCTAATTGTAATAGGCTGACTTGGAGCTCTCTTCTGTTGAAATTTGTTGCAAATATGACTTTCCATCACATACTTTATCTCAGAGATAGTTTTAGTACATTTGAAAACTTTAATGTTTATTGTCTATATTTGCCTTGTTCTGAGGCAAAACTAGTATAGTTGAGGGTCTGCATGGAGGAAAGCTGCTGATGTCATGGCAGCCAAAAAGGAGAAAAATGGAGGGAGAAAGAGAAAGAGACAGAGAAAGAGAGAAAGAGAACAAGAAAGAGAGAGGTGGAGGGGAGGGGGAGGGGAGTGGGAGGGGAGTGGGAGGCAGGGGATGACAGGGTGATGTAGCCTTTCAGGTTATACCACTAGTGAGCCATCAATTTTAATTGGACCCACTCTAACTCCTCATAGACTTTCAGCTATGGGTTCACTTGTGGTTCACTCCACTGATGAGCATGGCACAAAACTGATTCAACTGCCTTTCAAATGTCAATTTTTAAACACATGAAACTTTCAGGGAACACTCTAGATCGAAACCATGTCTCTCCTTTACCACTAGAAGATTTATGTCTATTTCATTATGGAAACACATCTGACCATCTCTAAGATTCATCAAAATTTTAAAAGTTCCAAGATTGATGAAAAGTCCAAATGCACAGTCTCCTCTGAGACTCTAGGCAAACTCTTAGTTGTAAACTCCTGCAAAAAATGAAAACAAAGAAGTACACCTGACATACAAAGACAGGGTAAATATTCCTCTTCCCAAAGGAATAAGTGGGCAGAAAGTAATAGAACCAAAACAAGAATAAAACCAGCAGGGTAGATATTAAAAATTGGAGATTCATGTACATACCTGGAACAAATTATGGTGAGTTGTGGTATCTAAAGGGCTTGGACACTCCTGCCCCTATGGCATTGCCACTGTAGCCCTTGTGTCCTCTCTTGGGAACATTTTGCTCATTCATCCTGGCTTTCCACTGAAGTTCTATCTGGTTCCTGCCATCTCCATCTGCAGGGTTCTGCACTGAACAGTAAATACTACCTTCACAGTTTCACATGCTGGACTTTCATAGACACACTCTGCCCCCCCACACAATTTCCTGATTTTGCTTTTATACCTCTGAGCCAATGATGAGTGCAGTATTCTTGATTCCTAAGAAGCCCTTGAGATACCTTTCTATAATCTATACAAAGCATCTGGTTTCTTTTTAAGTGTAGTATTTTCTACAGTCAAGCTCTCAAATATCCTAATATTGCAGGTGCTATTTGCTCCTTTTGTGATGATACCATATGTTATGGTTTGAGTTTGCACGGCCCCACCAAGCCTCATGCAATCATGGACATGTCTGAAACTAGTATTAGTGAATTGGTTCATTGTCTATCACTGCACTCATCCAGGGGTAGAGCTGGCGTATAGTGTAAGGTCAGGAAGAAGATGTGCTTTGCCTTCTTTTGCACTGTTTCCTCTTGCTATTTGAAACTGCCATTGAACAGTTTCCCCTCAGCCACATCACCCTGCTGAGTATGAACTTAAACCACCAAAACTTCAAGAAATTTACCTTTTCTTCCTTCATGTTGGGCATCAGGTATTTTGTCTCTACAACTAGAGAAAAGTAACCGATACATGTACACTTTCCACTTTCACTTTGTCCTCCTGTTTCTCTTCATTAACTGGCAAAAATATGCTAGCATTACTCAAGCCACAACCTAAAGAAAACTTGGTTTTCTCCCTGGGATTACTTTTGTAGGTGACAGTAGTTTTGTCTCCAGAACAGAGAGCCAAGATGATTAGAGACCTGTTTTTAGCACTGTCAATGTCAACTTTACAATTTCACAAGACAATATGAATATGGAATATGTTTAATTCATGTGAATGTATTTGCAACTTTCAACTTTATTGAAAGTACTTTGGGTAACAAATAAGATTTCCTTGAGGAAAGATTTTCTCAAGAACATGTAGTATGATGAGACCCTGTGGGAACCTTCTGGTCACCTCCATGGGAAGCAAACAAAGCAACACTGCTCACTTCCTTTCCTCACCTCACCAAGTGAAGAGCAGAAGAAAGCTCTGAGTAGAGATTTCATTTGCCCATACATGTTTAATTCACTCCAGCTGAACTTTCTTCTTTCTTGGGGATCCATTATTAGCTACTCTGAGAGGCAGAAACTAGCCGAAAAAGGATTATGCAAAGCAGGTTCAGTCAGAGTCCAAACAAGTGACTAAGCAGAGAACTTTTGTTTCTATTCCTTTTCATCAGGTGCATTCTTAGATATGATGAACCACACTTGTAGTGCTTTCCTGGCACACATGAAGGTAGAGTGTAAAATGGTTTACCAACCAAAGCATTGGAGTTGGTAGGATCCCTCCATTCTGCCCCATGTTAACTCCTCAAAATGAAGAGGATTACTGAAAGCCAGGGCCTTGTAAGTGGTCCACCATGGAAAAATCAATGATAGGAGAATATGTTGTAGTTTAAATATATCTAAGGGAGTGTAAACGCAGAAGTTTCAAATAGGAACTCTAAGTTTTTTTTTTCATTTTGTAAAGCAAGAAAATCAAGATTAATACATGATGTATTAGAGTTTTAGAGTAAAACATGACCAATATTTTGGTTTTTCTAAGGGTTACATGATCCAGATTTGAAGGAAGATATATATATTTTCCCAATGTCTGGATCCTTCAAATCTGGATCCAGACATTAGGAAAACCTCAACCACACAGTAGGACCTCAAGACACACATGATGGGAAAGTTGATTCTAGTTGGTTTGAAAATACCAAATATTAACCCTAGAGGTGAAAATGAGAAAACAAAAAAGCAAAATGAAATCTCAAACGTCCAGTCCATGAGAAACAAGCACAGGAGCTATCACAATAAAGGACATTAGAAGTCATACACCCAAAATTTCTGAAAAGATATCAAATGAAATAAAGTAAAAAATCCTTGAAGCTAGAGAGGAATTTAGACTGGAGACAATCTCTCACATAAAGAAAGAAATGACAAACTTAATAAGGAGTTGCTCAGCATAGCTAGAGGAGACAGAGATAAAGATAGTACAGGAGCACGTAAAAATGATGGACACCTTAAACGAAAAATTGAAAAAACAAGTAGAATGCATGAAACAAATGCAAAGAGATATGAAGAAAATAAAATATTCTATTGAAAACTGGCAAAACCATTTGAATGAAGCAGAGGATAGAATTATGGGACCTTGAGACAGGATCTCAGCTAGTAATCATGAAGGGAAAGGATTTTTAAAGTAGGAAGCATGAATTGATAATTTAACAGCTTCAAGATGATGCAAAAAGAAACAATATAAGACTAATGGCCATTAATAAAGATGCAGGAGTCAATGCTAATGGCAACAGTAAACTATTCACAAAAGTAATAGCAGAAGATTTCCCAAACCTGGGAAAAGAATCAGATACAAGGATAAGTGAGGCACCTAGAATGCCAAACAGTATTAAAATAGACCTACACCCATACATATAGTACTTAAGCTCCCAGAAATCCAGCATTAAAAACAGAAAAAAAAAATCAGGGGTATATATTCTGTTTGAACTTCAAACCAAAAATGATCAAAAAAGATGAAGAAGATCACTACATACTTACTAGTGGAAAAATTCAAGAGGAAGAACTAACAATCATAAATATATATGCATCAAATTCAGGAGCACCCAACTATATAAGACAAATACTAATAGATATGAAAAACCAAACACACAATAACATAATTGTATTAGTGGTCTTTAGTAACTCATTGTCACAAAGAGATAGATCAACTAGACAAAAAGTCAGGAAAAAAAATTGCAGATGTGGGTCAAAACTATGAACAAATGTACTTAGTGGATGTTTAGAGTGTTCCACACAATATATCAGAATACAAACTCTTCTTATCTGTGCATGGGACATTCTCTAAAATAGGCTGTATATTAGCCCATAGAAGATTCTTAAGTAAATGCAAAGGGACTAAAATTATCCCATACATATTATCTGGCCATAATGCATTGAAATTTGAAATTATTGGCAAAAGAAACTGTAAAACTTACATAAACACATGGAAATTATATAACAACCTCTTGAACAACCAATGGGCTACAGGTAAAATTAAAGAAAAAATTAAACAATACCTACAATTCAATGAAAATTTAGATACAACATACTGAATCTTGTGGGATGCTATGAAATTGGTCCTAAGAGGGAAATATACAGTAATGAATTGTCACATCAGGAAAACAGAATGAGAACAAATAAACAACCTAATGCTACAACTAAAGCTTTTAAGAAAAGGAGACTAATTCAAGCTCAAATCTCATAGAAGAGAGGAAACTAGAAAGATCAGAGCAGAATGCAATTGAATCTAAGAAAACAATACAAAAAATAATGAATCAAAGAGTTGATTCTCTATAAAATTCAAAAACCTCTAGCCAACCTTATCCTGAAAAAGAAATAAAAAACTCAAATTCATCCAATAAGGAATGAAAAGGGTGAAGTAACTACAGATCCCATGGACATTCAAAAGATCATAAATATCTACTTTGAAAACATTTACTCATATCGGGCAGAAAACACAGAGGAAATGGACTGATTTCTAGAAACATGTGAATTACCAAACCTGAAGATGTAACAAATTTGAATCACCCAATATGAGCTACTGAAATTGAAAATGTGATTAAAAGCTTACCAACAACAAAAAAAGACCAGGTCCTGATGGATCCAACACTGAACACTATAAGAAATTAAGAGAAGATTTAATGCCAGTATTCCTCAAAATTTCAATGAAATTGTAAGGGAAGAAATTCTTCCTAACTCATCCCTGGTGGCAAGTATTACTCTGATACAAAAATCAGAGGAAGACCCAAACATAAAGGAGAACTACAGGCCAATCACCCCAATGAATGTCAATGCAAAAATTCCCAATAAAATACAAGGAAATAGAATACAGCAAACCATCAAGAAGATTATACATAATGATCAAGTGGGATTTATCCCAGGAAAGCAGGGTTGGTTTAATATATGCAAATCAATAAATGTAATACAGCATATCAACAGAGCCAAAAATAACAATCACATCATCATCATCATCTCATTAGATGCACAAAAACTTTTGATAAGGTCGAACACTTGTTCATGATAGAAGAATCCACAGAAACTTGGAAGAGATGTTACCTACCTCAATCTGATAAAACCCATTTATGACAAAATCACAGTCAACATTATAATAAATGGCCAAAAACTGAAATCTTTCACTCTAAAATCAAGAACAAGACAAGGTTGTCCACTATCACCACTCCTATTCAATATAGATCTGGAAATGTTAGCCAGAGCAATGCAACAAGAGAAAGAAATAAAAGGAATAAAGATAGGAAAGGAAGTTAAATTATCACTATTTGCAGACGACATGATACTCTACATAGAAGATCCCCAAAACTCTAAAAGACTAATAGAGTTGACAAGCAAATTTGGCAGGGAATCTTGATACAAAGTCAACACTCAAAAATCAACAGCAACCCTGCACACAAACAAGCAACTCTCTGAGAGAGAAATCATGGAAATGACACCTTTCACAATGGCATCCAAAACAATGAAATACTTAGGAAACAACCTAACAAAGGATGTAAAAGACCTATACATTGAAAACTATAGTACTCTGAAAAAGGAGGTTGAAGAGGATGCCAGAAAATGAAAAGATACCCTTTGCCGTGGGCATGTTCACTCATTGCACAGTGGTGCAGATTATTCAAACCATCTGTAAAGGCAGCGTCTTAGGGCTTCTGAGGAGCAGCCTGCAGATCCAGCTCTTACAGTTGGAGTCTGGGGCTCCCTGACTATGGTTACTGCTGCTCTGGTTTCTTGTTATTTGAGAAGAGGGTGAGTATTGGACATACTGAGGCTGTTGCGATCAGGGTTTGCAAGGAGAACAAGACAATAAAGAAACATAATTTTGATATTATTTTATGATGGTTACCCAAGAGTCAAATACGAAACAAAGAGTAGAAGAAATCTGTGGACGCATTAAAGACACAAGGAATGGAGCTGAGGGCCAGTATCCCATGCTTACATCTTCCATGTGTGCAGCTAAAGACCCAGAGCCTAAAACAATGCCTCCTGCAAGTACAACTGGAGGCCTAGAGCCCTTCTCATGCAAGTCTGCTTCACAGAGATGCACTGGGAAGGCCCAAAGGTCAGCAGTGGAAACTAGAAGGTGGATGCCAGAAGTATGAAGCATTTGTACCAGTAGACTGAGGATTTTGCACTAGATCCAGTAAGTAATGCTCAAAGTAAGGACCAGAGCTCCCCCCAAAATACTGCAACCATCCTCAGTGACAAGGAGGTCCTGAGCTCCTCTGAAGATGAGGACAGCCAAGTTCATATCAGGAAGCCATCATGACAAGGTTCTCCTGGAGACTGAACGGCACACCATCTTCCCCTCCAGAGCCAGGAGGCAGTGCTCAAAGTAAGCACCAGAGCTCCCCCAAAGTCAACCGCAGCCACTCTCAGCAACAACGAAGTCCTGAGCTCCTCTGACAATGAGAACAGCCAAGCTCCTCTCAGGAAAGAAGCCCGACAAGCTCATCCAGGAGAAGCAATGGCAACAGGAGAACCGACAAACACCAAGAGAACCAAGTACACAGCACTTCTTCACCTTCAGTCCTTCTCTTTATGTTGGTAACAATCCCCAGGTGGGCTGTCCACAGTCAGCACCACGATTCAGTTCACCTTGCATTACAAGCTGACCCCCACTTGTCAATCCAGCACAGTGGCCATTATTATTTTCTGTGCATCTAGGTTCTTGGTCTCCTGAAGAAAAACAAAGAGACTCCTTTCAGAATAAGAAGATTTTTTTTCTTTTATCCAATTACATCCAATTTTTTTTCAGTATTTTAGTACATCTGTGCAATATACGAAGCTCACATTCATCATAGGAAATAAGTTTATGTGCTTAACATATCTGGATTTTTTCCATTTCCATTTCCCTCCCCAGCAGACTCCTTCCCTCCATCCCTAAATGCTCTTTCCCATTTTCTTTATTATTATTACTATTTTTTAGGTCATGTTTGCCACATGCCATGATTCCATTCAGTGAAGATGTTTGGTCCACATGCATGACTCATATCAAATCTTTTTATGTCTCTTTCCCTCCTCCTCTGTCCTCTCCCTGGGTCTCTTGGACCCCTTCTCATGCAAAAGGCTACTTATCTAATTCCTTTGATCAATCTTTTATTTTGTTCTTTATCTGAAATTTTGTTACTCAAGTGAGAGAAATCACATGGTATTTGAACTGTGTGTCTGTTTGTCTCATTTAACAGTATGTTTTCCATGCTCAGCTTCTCAGTTTAAATCTCTCTCTTACTACACACCTGGAAGTGTCACCAAACACTTGGTTTCCTGGGTCCATCAAATGCATCCAAGCTCAGAACCGCTCAACCTGGAGGCTTTGATGAGAGTTGCCTAAAGATCTGCTCTTCCACCGTTGTTATGGGGATGAGAGAACAAAGACAAAGACAGCTCTCACCATTCAGGGACAAGATGTCTAGACCACACTCATGGCTGATTATCCTGGGAGGTGTTCAGAGTCTGTGGCCGGCAGAATCAGAGAAGGTAGGGGTGGATTAAAAGTCACACAGGCTCCATCTCTGCCTCCAAGTTTAACAATTTCCCCTTACTGTGGACAGCACATTTAGTGAGGGATGAATGAAAAGACTAAAATATCAATGTATGGAAATGACTCATTAATTTGTATCTTTCAGTTCAAGGGCATTTAGAACGGCATCCAAACTTTTTGTACAAGAATTGATTTTTCTGGCATATTTTGATACAGGGCTTGAGAGAAATCCCTTAAAGTGTAAATGCTGAGATCATTTTTGTTAATTTTCCTTAAAGCAGCTTTATCAACTTATGTAGATCTTTTAATAGCTTGCCTATAAAAGGCAGACCCTTGCCTATAAATGACAAGAATAGACTTTAAATTTACATTGTTAACAAGCTACTTTTACTTGGCATTGTAGGTGCTGCCGCAGGCTTCTGAAAAAAATTTTCAGCAGCAAGGCATTTGACTATGAAGGTAAATAAAGGATTCCAGTTGTCCTAGATCAAACCAAGTCAACCCAGAATTACCTTCAGAGAATAGGTTTCCTCTGGGTCCATTCAGTTACAAAAGACATTGGTGGAACAACTTTCAAAATTTGAACTTGACCTGTGTCTCAATGTATAATCTATTTAGATTTTGTGACATACGTAATTATTCATAGAGAAGACAGTATATATTATGAATATTGATAACAGATCTTCCTCTTCTTCTTAGATGTGTGTGTGTGTGTGTGTGTTGTATATGTGGTGGGAATGGAAGAATTTTTTGTTATAGTTACCATGGAACATGAAACTTTTTCATGTTTTATAATAAATAGGGCACTTATCACGAATATGTTAAGAATATTCCAAATCACGTGGTAATCACACTATGCTATTAGTGTCCATAGAGACGGTCAAGCTGCTGCAGATGCATGATGACAATACCACATTTTCTCAGGGAGCATGGCAGTCACAAATCCACAATTATCCTAAGCTACAGTGCACTTTCACACCCAGTGACTAAACAGTGTTCCCTCTGCATTATTGTTGGCTTGGGGAATGCCATATTGTACCTTTATTCTGTGATTTGCTAGTATGTTTTATGATTCAGTAGCACACAGTGCTTACTGTGATGACAGGTCTGGATAATTGAAACAAAATGTGTTTCTTCTTTCAATTTTGTCACACTAAATCAGCGTAATAAGGAATTCCAGGAATAATGCAGCAAGGTCTCCTAAAATCAACTGTTGCCAGCATAAAAAGTCCAGGAATGGGTCAGCTGGTGACTGCCCAGCGCCTCCTCTGTTCCTGGAAGCTTTGTCCTGCTTCTCTACAACTACCTTTAAGGAGAGCAGGAGATCGGGGGAGCTTGGGAAAAGGCCAGTTCAGCAAAACATCTAGATCAAATGAGGGTAGCTGCTGCTCTGTTCATTGTAGATAGTTTTAGTAAACAGAGGGAAATAGCATGTATGCCAAGAGAATGAGGTCAAAGGATTGAAAGCCTGAGATATAACACCTTTACCTCTACCCCCAGCACCCCAGTCTTCTCCAGAAGCAAAAGATCAGTAGCAGCTTGACTTCAGTGTCTGGCCTTGTACTGTGGGGACCCCAGGGATCTGGTAAGTGATATATTGCAGATGGTCAGACCATGAATTAAAGACTTGAATAAAATTCCTGCAGCTTGTCCTGGGGCCTGAACTTGAAGACGGCTTGTTGACCACTGACCTGCTGGAATCCATCCGAGAGCTTCACATCAAGGAGGTTGGTTACCCATGTGTTTCTTGTGTGCAGCTCACAGTCACTGGTGGTATCCTCAGCCTCTGCCCTTCCCTGCACTTCTGATCATTTCCCAGCCTTCCCTTCCTTCACTGCACTCTCTCTAAACAGGGAGGGCAGCTCTTTCTGCACAGAGGACAGACCACAGTCCCTGCAATGAGCCTTCCCAGGTCAGCCTTAAAGGCTCATGATAGGAAGAGATCATGCATACTCCACATCCTTGACCCCAGCTGGGATAACCCAGATGTATTTTTCATGTCCTTTGAGAATGGCTTTTTACTGTCCATTTTTCTTCAAGCCTCACTTTCCTAACAGGTCCTGTGTCAGCCTCCTGTTTAATCGGTTCCCTCACCATGGACAGCAGGTTTGGTGAAGGGTTGAATGAAATAAATAAATTATCCAAAGTATGAAAATGAGAATCATTTAAGGTGCACCATTCTCAGTTAATTTGTCAGATGTTTTGGAATGTTCTTCAACCTTTTGAAACAGAATTGATTTTGTGATGTAATTTTTCCAAAAAGAACTTTTTTTATTTTGCTTTGAGTATGGAAGAAATTCCTAGGTTATGAATATTATGGTCTCTTTGACTAAACTTCCTACTTAGCAGATATTCATATATATATCCTGTGATATTTGATTAAAATGCAGCTCTGCATTTAAAGCTTTCTAACACAGGTGGTTGGTTTGTACTTTAATGCTGCTTGTAATGTAGATGATGCTGCAGGCTACTGGACAAATTTTGAGCAGCAAACCATTTCCATATTAAGGAAAAGGAAGGTTTTATCAAATTTGTTGAGCAAATACATTCATTTTTGTTAGTAGTTTGCTACATATTTACATGTAATTATTTTGGTTTTAGAATGATGAATTTTTGTGCTATGATTCCAAAATTGCTGATAATGCTGAAAAGAAGGTTAACCCATATTATGGGTCCATCCTCTTCTAGCAGGTTTCTGAGAGTTCAATCCATGTGAACCACACTGGGTCCACTGTTGTCAGCTGTCAGTCATCACCATCAGTTAGGGAAGCCCATTTCTAAGAATCCACTTCTCTTTCAGGATCCCAGAAGTGTTGCTCAATAAAGGAGCACTTCGTGAGATTTGGAAGACAGAAAAGAAGGATTTGACAGCCTCAAGCAGCTGAAGGCAGGTGTAAGGAGAGGGGTAAGCACTAGAGCATCAGGGGATTAGGTATTGAGACAGGTGATATCAGCACCAACCTAGGCTTCATGGACAAGTCTGAGGCCCACAGGATGTGGAACCTATGCACGAGGGCAGAGAAGCGATGGGGGAGGATAAGAAATATCTAATTCTAGTACCAACTTTCTACAGTGCCTTATCCTCTAAGCTATTTAACTGCTATCATTCACCCTTGAATTCTCTCTGTTAAAATTAATCCCTGGTTTGATTATCTATAACAACCTCTGTTTCATAGACTCCAATTGCTTCTGTTTCATGATTCCATGTGATGTTGCCACCCAGATGTCTCAGGAATAAGAGCCTCAGTTGTTATTAAAACCTGGGACAGAACTGTCATCTTCTCCCTGCCAGGGCTAAGGAGAGGGAAACAGTTGTGGTGCCAAAGATCGTCGCTTCCTACTTCCACCAGGACTTTTCAGTGATCTTCACACCTTGGCTACCTGTAGAAAGTGTTCACTGCAGGTACAGGCACCTGGATGGTTCAGGTTATTGCTCCTACATTGTATCCTCTCTCTACAGTGTGTTCATTCTTATAATTGTATGTGGTTTTCTCTAAGCTGAAATGTTCTACTTATAGCAAATGTCTGCCAGTTTTAAGGACAGCACAATCCTCAATGATTGGCGTGAGGCCACTGGAGCTCAAGCAGGGTGATGAGAATAGCAGGCAGGAGTGGATGTGAAAGCCCACCGCGGAGAGCTGGAGCCAAACTGGGATGCAGCCTTCACTTGGGAAAAGCTGGTACAGTGAACTCAGCTCAGGTATCCAGAGGGAGAGGATGAGGGAGGCCTTCAGGCGGGTGAGGATCACATCCTTAGGGCTCAAACCTGGGCTTTCTGCAGGGCAGAGAGATGACTGTGTCCGGAAAGAGTTGTCTGAGTAGGATGTGAGTGTGTTGGTGTTTCTGGAAGTGTGCTGTGGGTGAGAAAGAGGACTAGAGACTGGTGTTGTGCAGCGAACCTGGTAAAACAAATGTAAACTCATGAATGATAATCAGAACCAAGATACTCATTGTTGTTGAAAGGAGCAATTTTAATGGAGAAAATTTAAACAAACTCTTATGGAATGGAATTGATGACAGTGTAAAATATTTTCTTTCATAGACAGAAAGATGATATGCATCTCTCTGGTAAAAGAAATACAAAAAACACAGAGAAAACAGGCAAAAATATGCTAATTTTCCTCACTGCGAGATAAAGTTCTAATTTTACCTAATCTTGAAAAAATTATACCCACTGTCTAACCAACCAGCCTTAATTTCTAAATACTATTGCTGAATATTAAAAACAACTTATCCTTAAATAAATATCCACTTCTAATCTAGAAGAAAATAGAAGAAGAAAATGGAGGAAGAATTTAAAGAATGATTCAAAGAATGAGAGGAGCACAGCACAAAAAATGTAGGTATCAATTTGAAAGGGACATTGATTGCTCACATCTGGAGTGTGTGGAAATTAAAACAATTAGTGATCATACGTGATGACCCACTGAAGAAAATGTAACTCCATGCATTCAAACATATTTTAACCAGGAAAGGATTCTTCATAAAATATCTCACTACTCCATCATAAACCCTTACTAATTATAGAAAAGAAAATAAATTGTGCAGCACTGAGTTCTCACAGGCACAACCTCCATCTGGGATTCAAAGTGAACATCACCAAATGGTGAAACCAAATCAAGTAACTGACCATACATTTACAAGCGGATATTTAACCTCTTACTACCAGGAGGCGCTGAGGTACCTTAGATTTGCTATGACAGAGGGACTTGGGAGATTGAGATGTTATTTGAGAAACTCAGTCATCCGAATCACAGTAAAAAAGTTTCCATACCTAAATGTGTGGTGATTTGTTTTTTGACATGGATTTTTTGTCAAATAACTTTCTCAGAGTCTGTGAGAAACACATTGTGCCCTCTCTTCTCAGTTGAATAATGTGTATATTCCATGTATTGACACCATATGGAAGAATGTGGGTGAAGATTTCAGAACTGTGTGTTCACATGCTTGTAGAGCCTTTTTTTCTGTATTTTATGTATTGAGCTTGGCTACAGCTGACTTTAAAGAGTACAATTTATGTAAAAGGATGTGACATTTGCTAATTTTCCTGAATAGAATGGGTGTTACATTGATTTCTGGGCCTTTGTCAGTATGCCACAAGATTCCTTTCCATGACATATCTTCACACCTGAATGTCAATCCATATTTTCCTTTCACAATCTGAACATAAACACACATGTAAATTACATGAGATGTGGTTATTAAGTGCAGTTACACACAAAGTACAAAAAAGCCTAGGATGCATTGTGAGCCAGTCACTTGGGATCAGAAAAGAAACTGAGAAAGAAGGGGGTCCCATGCATGTATGTTCCACTTTCACAACAGCTGAATAAAATTTAGAAGCAGGCATCCTAGGTTTTATATCATGGGGAGTGTGACTCTGTGCTAACATGTTTAAGCTCATCCTTTCTCTGTGAGGACTGAGATAGCAACCACTCTTTGATCCAGGTTCCCCAACCTTGTATCTCAGAATGCTGCCCTCACAGCACATTCTGCATTCACTCCTGAACACTGACCTGGGAGAAAAGGGAAAGAGCACTGTCATCCCAAGCTACCTAGAGAACTGTCCTATACACAGCACTTCCCAGAGTAAACTTTACAGCAGCCTCCTTGGCCACAGGTAAACTGAACATTGGGTCAACTCAGAACTAACTGAGAAACAATTAAATCCCCTCTATCTGATATTAACTCTATAAACACAAACATGGGGAAATTATTTTCAGGAAAAACATGCACAGTAATGAGCTGTATACAATAAGACATGTCTAATAAAAAAGACAGATTATTTTTTGAGTTCCTGATATATAGTCAACCCATTGACCTTTGAGAATCTCATCCCTGGAACAAAATAGAAATGGCCAGGAATGGACTGGAATGGATCACAGAGAAAAAATAGGATTCACAGACTGGCACACACTTCCCAGATAACCTCCCCTGTGATGCAAGTCCAGTCAGGCCCACCTGTTAATAAAACATTTATTCACTAATCTTATCAAGTAATTCTACTGAATCTACTGAGAAGCACATGGACTCCATTATCCACTCAGCTTTCCAACACTTGTTTCTACTGGGGGACATTTTTATCTAAAAATACATTAGATGCCTGGCATCCAAATTACTCATGGACGTCTCATTGTGCAAAATGCACATACTCCTTGTCTAAGAGTCAACAGTTTTTTAAAATTTTATTTTAACAGAAACTAAAGACAAACTTTCAAAACTTTAAGATAGATTTGCAATGTATGATCATGAAAGGCAGGATCTCTTAAAAATAATAAGGAACCAGGAAGCAATGATACAAAGTCTAGAAGATGACAAGAGGATTTATAACCTAAGAATAAAATATGTGAATAAAGATGCAGAGACAAATAAAAATGAAATAAAAAGTCTATTCACAGAAATAATTAAGGAAAACTTCCCAAACATAGGTAACAGAAGTGAAGTTGAGATAAATGAGGCATACAGAACCCCAGCCAGCTACAACCAAAACAGATCTACACCCAGACATATAATAATCAGGATCTCAGAAATCCATCACAAGAGCAGAATATTAAAAATGGTCAGAGAAAAGAAACAGATTACCTATAAAGGAAAACTTATCAAAATCACAGTGGACTTCTCGATGCACACCATCAAATCAAGAAGAGCTTTTTAAAAATTTTATTTAAAGAGAAAAAAGTGAAACAGAAAAAGGGGTAGAAACAATACAGAATTTTATAAAACAAATAAACAGAAAGAAATCACTAGTTAATAAATTATATATTGTCTTCTTAGACATAGTTATTCAAGTTACAAAGTTAAAACATACAAAGTGGACATTCAAACAGTGAGGCTACAACCAGTTCTGTTCAATGATCCAATAAAAACTTAGCAACATGGTTATGAATCCTACACACTTAAACATAAATGCAGTTATATCCTTTAGAGCACTTTCTTTTCCTCCTGTTGCTTTTTAAGTCCATTATCTGTTTAGTTATATCCTGTTTTAGGTTGCTCAGTACCTTACTGACCTGTTTTGTTGTTGTTACTTACTTTTTAATCACCTTATATAATTCTGTTGCTTTGTTTTTGAGTTTATCCAAATCCATGCCCCATGGATCAGCTTTGGTGGAGTTGGGAGTTCTTTGGAGGTATTTGTTACTTTGTTATCTACCTTTTTTTGAAGGTAGCAAAATATAGCAGAACAAACCCATGCCAGGCAGTGCAGTGAAATTGGCACAGAACCTCACAGCAGGTCACCAGGACAACAGCATTAGGTACAATAGTACATCCCATTCTCTTCACAATAGTTATTCTTTCAACCATGTAGAGCAAAATGGAATGAAATACTGAACTTATAAAAATAGAATATTGAGAGAGAGATCCAAGATGGCCAACTGAGTAGTGGCATGATAGATAGCGTCTCTAAAAAAAAAAAAAAAAAAAAAAAAACCTCAGTTGCTGGAATCTGACAACATGGAGAAAGCCAGACAAAAAGAGAGGAATTCTCATGACCCAGGAAGAAACTGAGGAAAAAGAAAAAAAAAAGAAAGAAGAATAAGAAGTGGGGACAGAGGGCTGGAGCTGGGCAAGCTCCGGTTGCTGTACTGGCACATCTTAGAGTCAAGCGACTCACAATTGAGTTGAGGTTGCAGCCCTACTGAGAGCAGCTGCGCGAACTTTAGTGAGTGACAGGAACTGGATTCCCCAGAGCTGGAGGACTGGCTAGCCGACATTTTGGAGTTGGGCAGGGCCAGCTTGAATCAAAGCCCAAGGCAGTATTGGTCAATGGCTCCTGGTCTAAAACAGATTGCTGGGATCTGCTTGGACTGGGCCAGGACCCTGGTTGAAACCCAATAGCTGGGGATGAAGCTGTCTTGAGCCAGTGACATCCCCAGGGAACACACAAACTTGCTGAAGCATCCACTGGGTGACTGATGTAGGAGGAGAGGACAGCTCACAGTTTGCACATTGCAGATAGGCAGCAGATGGGGTGGGGTGGCACTTCCCTAGCCAGTGTGCTGCAGAAAAACTGTAAGCAATAGGAAAGGCCTGGAGACCTCCACCACCCACCTGAAGGGGTGGAAACATGACAAGACAGAGAAACAGAAAAAGGCCTCCAACCACTGAACCAGGGAAAGTGAATCCAATAGAGATAAATGCAGAGGAGGGTGAGGGCAGCAAACATGTAATATTAGACACAGCCTCATCGGAAATAAAGAAATACTTCTGTGACCTCATCAAGGAATTTAAATCTGAAATTCTAACTCAGGTAAAGCACGATATAAGAAGATTAATAAAAGAAATCCTGGGTAATCCTCAAGTAGACACAAATGAAAGAATGGAGGAACCCAGAGAAAGGAGAGAAGACTTTGATGAAGAATATAAACAAAATCTGGAATACATGAAACAGATCCAAAGAGAATATCAGGAAATTAAAAACTCCATTGAAAGCTGGCAAAACCTTTTAACAGAAACTAAAGACAAACTTTGAAAACTTGAAGATAGATTTGCAACGTATTATCACAAAAGGCAGGAACTCTTAAAAATAACAAGGAACCAGAAAGCAATGATACAAAGTCTAGAAGATGACAAGAGGATTTATAACCTAAGAATAAAATATGTGAATAAAGATGCAGTGACAAATAAAAATGAAATAAAAAGTCTATTCACAGAAATAATTAAGGAAAACTTCCCAAACATAGGTAATGGAAGTGAAGTTCAGATAAATGAGGCATACAGAACTCCAGCTAGCTACAACCAAAACAGATCTACACCCAGACATATAATAATCAGGATCCCAGAAATCCATCACAAGAACAGAACATTAAAAATGGTCAGAGAAAAGAAACAGATTACCTATAAAGGAAAACTTATCAAAATCACAGCACACTTCTCAAAGCAAACCATCAAATCACGAAGAGCTTGGAGTGAAATATTCCAAGCCCTGAAAGAAAATAACCTCCAACCCAGAATGATGTACCCTGAAAAACTGTCTCTCAAAATTAATGGAGAGGCAACATATTTCCACAACAAAGAGGAACTGGGGGAGTTCGTGACCACCAATCCATCCCTGCAAAAAATATTGAAGGAGACTCTAGAGAGAGTGAAGAAAATCACCAGGGTTCCAGGAACAATGGCAGAAAGGCCTCAAAGAAAAGGGCAGACAGTGGAATGAAGGAGAAAAGTAAACAAACAATAATGACAGAAAAATAACATAGCAGAGACAAGACAGAGAAGATTGGCTATATCTCTGTTTTATCTTGACTGATTTTATTTGAATCTGGTATGCTTGAGAGTGTCAAGTCTGAGAGTAGAGGCAACTATTCTGAAGATGACATGATTCAATAGGATACCCATTCTGGTTTGATTATTAACTGCCTTTGAAATTCTATAATGTCTCAAATGTTTAGTTTTTATTAATAGTGTAATGCAATGCTAAGTTTAACTATACTATGTTTGACGATATAGACAAACCTAGTATTGTAGTTTTATATGTCCTTTTAATTTCATGTTTCTCTAGGAATTTGTATTGTTGATTTGATTTGTTTCTTCCTCTAATACAGAAAGACTATGTATACATGTAGAGACTTATACATGTGTAGAACTTCTAAGTAGTTTACAAGAATGGATTATAGTTATTGTAAAGAAAAAAAGAGATGAAAAGAAAGTATTCTAAAGGATATAACTGCATGTATGTTTAAGTGTGTAGGATTGATAACCATGTTACTAAGTTTTTGTTGGATAGATGAACAGAACTGGTTGCAGTCTCACTGTTTAAATGTCCACTTTGTAGGCTTTACTTTTGTAACTTGAACAACTACTTTGAAGAGGAAAATATGTAATTATCAACTAGTGATTTCTTACTGATTACTATTTTTTTGTTTTGTTTTGTTTTTGAAATTTTGTATTATTTCTATCCTCTTTCTGTTTCAATTTTTTTCTTCAAATAAAAAAAACCAGAATATTGAATAGAGCAGTACCATTAATCAGAACTGAGCAAAACAGTGATAAAAATATTTGCCTTCAAAGAGATGGTAGAAGGAAACCCCCCCTTATTGTCACACTGTGTACTTTCATCCTCCCAAGAGATACTCAGACCTCTGGCTCCCACTTGCTAATGTGCAGGGGTGGATCAATGTTTGATTCTTATCCTGTGCACTGGCAGGCCCACAGCCACTTACCAGAGAATCGAGCTGGCTGCCTGTTCTCTCAGCACCCCAAGTTCCAACATGGTGCACCTCAGGAAACCCCAATAGTTTTTGCCTTGGAGTGGCAGCAGCTTGTGAGGCACAGCTATTTACCAGGGGGGTAATCTGGCTCCCTATTCTTCCAGTGCCCCAAGTTCCAACACGGTGCAGACCTCATGAAATGCAGATCTCTTCTTTTTTTTTTAATCTAACAAACATATCAAGTTTCCTGGACTCTATTGGCTTTTAAAATTCTTTAATAACATATAAACATTTGAAGAGCAGTCTACAAAACAAATCATTTTTTAGAGTTTGTTTTCTGTTGATTTCATAATCTCTTAATCTCCAAGATATGTTTCTAAATTACAACCATTGTAATGCTACTGTAGTCTAAAGTCAATCCACTGTTCATTACGTGGACCTGGCTAGTGTGTGGGGGAGACTGTGTCCTGCTGTATTGGAACAGGAGGCAAGAGATTCCTTACTTCAAATCTGCAATACAAAAATAAATAAATAAATAAATAAATAAAGTAACAGAAAGATGTGGACTGAATGTCTCCCATTGTGATGGGAACAAGGTCTGATGAGTTTCCAGCCCCTGAGTGTAACTGATGAGAGCATCCTGGTTTTATGACTGAGAAAGTGGACAGACACATTTCATCTACACTGAAGCCAGCTCAGTGATCAGTGTAGGTTCACAACCTTCACCTATGTTCCATGCTTACCTCTCTCATTAATTGTATCCCCTCATGGGATTTACAAGTTGGGCTTATAGCCAATTTACATACTGGGGCCAATTTGCTCTTTGTATCTGAAAAAAGCCACCTAATTTTAAAGTTTTACAATACTAGTGCTTTCCCTGTGTCACAATAATTACGGGCAGAAATGTATTATTTGAGGTGCTTTGAATTTCAGTGTTCAAATTTTTGTGATATAAATTATATTCTTATAATAAAGCAGCCCCAGTATTCTTCCATAAATATGATCTAAGACTGACCAGGTGACTAGGATTGAAAGATACTGGTGAAAATTCCCCAGAAAAATATTTATCCTACACTTGGAAACATTTTACAAACCTCAATTCCCTCTGTGTGAAAGAGGGCAGAGTTTGCTTAAGCTGATTTGCATGTTCACTCCTTGCATAAAGGTCCAGGCTGCTCAAATCATCTTACAAGGCAGCTCCTCAGGGCCTTTGTGGATCAGCATTTAGGTCCAAGTCTCAGAGATGGGGTCTGGAACTCACCTCCTCTTGTGTCTGCTGCTCTGGGCTCCAGGTAGTTGAGGACAGCAAGGTTTGGGAGCACTTATCTTGGTCGTTTTTATTTTCCATGTCTCCACGTTCTTGAAGAGCAGGAAAATGGCATTTCTTGTAGATTTCAAGTTTCAGATTCCCTTTCGGTTTCTGATTCTTCACTGGTGTCACCAATGCAATTGTTGTTCATAACGTCTGAGTCAGTCTGTTACAATCCACTATGTGTGTTTATCATTCCAGGCTCCAGTGGGAACATTGTGCTGACCCAGTCGCCAACCTCCCTGCCTGTGTCTCCAGGACATAATGCCACCATCTCCTGCAGGGCCAGCCAGAGTGTTGAGGAATATCTGGGTGAGCTGGGTAGTATAAATTATAGGTACTGGTTTCAACCTAAGCCAGGACAGCCTCCCAGAGCTCTGATCTGTGGAGCATCCAACCGAGCCCAAGGAGTTCCAGAAGGGTTCCGTGGCAGTGGGTCTGGGACTGACTTCACCCTCACCATTGACCCTGTGGAGGCTGAGGATGCTGCGAACTATTACTGTCAGCAGGGTAAAGAGCCTCCTCCCACAGTGCTCCAGTGCTGAACAAAAAGCTCCCCAGGAAGCTGCTCACAGAGGCTCATTCTCACAGATGTTCCTCTTTCTGCAATGATCTTTACACTTGTTTAGAAAAAGTACCCCAGGTACAAAATGGAAATCATCTAAACTAATGTGAGCATGTTTGTCCTAAAGGATGATTTGTAATTTACTTTCTTTCCTATTAAATCCAAACTAAGAGTTAATATTTCTCAAAGGTTTTTTAAGACTCAGTAATAACTGATTGACCACTGAACAATTTTAAACTTAAAGACAACTTTTCTCTATCTGTTCAAGTTGAAAAAAGTTTGACTAATAAAGATTCTTTTATCTTTTGCATAAAAACTTACAGACTCCATCTGATGTTTCATTTTTTCACCATTTGTCTTTGAGGTAAAAGAAAAAAATTATTTTATGCAGCACGAAGCAATTGTGTAATTGCTTTGTTTATTTAACAGTGATGTCTCTCTGTTTCTTTTCTGAGTCTTCTGTTTTATATTTATTATCTGTCCTTTTGTATTTACTCAATGCTTTTGCCTTTCTGTACTTTACCTTCCATAGTTGAGGCCAAAGTCTTCTTTAGTTTTCATTTTCAACACCTTCTGACCCTACAACTTGAACGGTATCCAGCAGCCTCGGCATGCACAGCTGCAGCTTTGGAAGGGTCACTCCTCACCTCCCCACCCCTAGCCGATCCCTCACTCTCTGCCTTCTTGTTCAGGGAGCTCAAAAACTCAGTAACACGGTCCTTCCCTGTCCTGACACGGCTCAGATGCACATTTTTATACTTTGCAAGTTCACAATTTTGTTTCACTATTCATGAAAGTTATATTGTAGGTCCCTTATTTCCCTATAAAATTTGGTACAAATATGGTAACTTAAAACTACAGACAGTTGTAATTGTATAATTTCTAAATGTCAAATTTCAGACAACTGAGAGTCAGCAAGATACTCCTGGTGTCCCGGCTGTTGTTCACCTGCTGCTCTGTGTTTCAAAGGAGGGAAATAAAGCAAATCCAAGAAATAAAATGAGAAGCCTGAGTTTGCAATGTAACATTAAATAAATTTCACAGCATTATTTAATCTCTAGCTCTCATATGGCAGAGATGAACTTTTCTGCCTTATCTCTAGTTTTATCAATGTGTTGCATAACAAACTCATTCTTGTCTATTTCTGTATCTATGATTCAAGTCTTTAGGACAGATGTCATGTGCCAGCCTCACAGCCTGTGTCCCAGAAGAGGCAGCCAGAACCATCTGCAGAGGAGGGTCTTAGAGCCTCCTGGGAGGGTGGAATCACCTAGTTTGGTTCTGGCAAAGACTAGAAGAATTTTCTATGCTTCCCAGTGGTCAGCTGCTGAGGGAGTTCCTGGGATACCCTGGGCTCTGTGGGAATTACTGTAGATTTATTTTTTTCCTACATTGTCAACCTTCTGTGTGATACTATAAAAACCCCTACTGTGTTCCCCCACATAAAATCTATACATACTGATTTGGTTCATCAGAAACATCTCCAGAGAGCCCAGTGAGGCTCTGCAGATATCTTGCTCTCTGTACACAGCTGTATAGCAGGCAGCATCTGTGGTCTGGTTAAAAGGACTCATTTAGGGCAGAGTTCAAAAGTCCTGGCTTGTGCTCTCCTGCACCTATGGGAAATGAAGTCCTGTTGAGTAACATGGCCCCTGGTTCTCATGGCCTCCTCACTTTACAGCTCTCATTAGATTCACTTTAGGCAACATAAGACTCTTGAAATATGTCTCCATCAAGGAGGAAGCGAGGAAATGCACAGGGTGTGTGTGAGTACTGGGACCAGAAACCTTCTCACTGAGTCCTCATATTTACACTTTTCTCTCATATCGTCTGTCACATTGCATTTTGGGCCATTTTGTGTTCTTCTATTTTTTTCTGTTGTTGTTTTTCCTTTTTGTCTTTTTGAGTCAGGGTCTTTTTTGCAGTTCAGGCTGGCATTGAGCTCACTTTGTAGCCCAGGCTGATCTCAAACTTTGCAATGATCCTCTTGCCTCATCACCTCCTGTGCTGGGATTACAGGCATGCACCTGGGCTAAATGCCTGGGTAAATTTTCTGTTCTTATAGTTAAAATCTAGTGTGAATTTCTTTAAATGGAAGAAATTTATTTGTTAAAATTCTGGAGCTGAAAAATTCAATGCATGATGTTAGTCTCTGTTTGCACCTAGCGGGGCCTCCTTTGCTTCATCGTGTCATGGTGGAGGGTATAAGATGGAGAGACATGGAGAGACACTCTCTTCCTCTTCTAATGTGACAAGAGGAGCTCACCTTTGTTACCTCATCTGATCCTAATGAGTTCCCCAAGTTTTCATCTTCATTTGTAATTAACTCAAGTATTTGGGCATTATGCTTCTGACATATACATTTTGAGAGAACATATCCAAATCATTGCATTTTTCTAACTATCTGTCAGTCTGTCCTTAATTCCTTTCTGTAATCTTCTCTCCTCTATCCACTGGCTAAATGGCCTTGTGTCTCACTGACTTTCAGATCTTCTTAGTTACCACTGATCGGTGTGATTCACATTGACAGTTTTCCCTGCTCAGGCTTCGCTGGTGGCAGTGAACATGCTCCTCTCCTTCCTCCTTATACACAGCACCTGCACAGACCCTTAGATAGGCAATGACTTCTCTTCTATTTTCACAGCCTCCTCTAAGCTTTGTTTTCCTAGATCTTAACCTTTTCATGAAAGCACATACACGGGCTTGGTGTCTACTTGTTAAAATTTCATAATTTCTGTTATCCACTCAACATGCTCTGCCTCCGTTAAAAGCAATGACAACATTTTAGATTACAGGAAAAAATAGTGAGGTTCTCATTCACAGATGAGCATCCAAAGAACTTTAAATTAATGAATAGATCAATGATTTTGTGGCATCTATAATCCTATGTACCTCACTTAGATGTGAGGCTCATTCATACAGACACTCTTTCTAATCCAGAGATAAGAAAATCATTTCTGATCTACTTTTTCATAATTATTGCTGAATAAATTTCATGTTTCTTGGATCTCTGAGTTGTACAGACACATGCTTCCCTTACAGAAATCCTCCTTCTGTTTCTCTTATGTTAACTCCACATTAGCTATTTTGCAGTAATTTTCAACCATAAAATTAAATCTATGAGAATATAGTGATTATCTCAAATCTAATTGGAGAAAACCAGGTTTGAAAAGTGTCAGATAGTGCAGACCTTTCTAGCAGCAGCAAAGATCAAATAAGTGCACCTCTTCCTACTTTCTGTAGAAACATGTTAAGAAATAAGGGAGAATACAGTCACAGCTAAAATTGAAAACTATTAAAATTAATAGTAATAAGCAGACAAAGAAGTGAAGACAAAGTGGAAAGAGAACTTATTAGGAGCAAGTTTTCTGAAGTTTCTTCTTCATTTTGACATGTTTGTGTGTCATTTATGAACAGAGAAAACAAACATTGAGCACCGGTGCAATGAGTGTTGCCAACAAAACGATTCCAGAGGATCCTTTTAGTTTCCCGCCAAAGCACTAGTGAGGATGGACAATGTGAGCTAGGAAGGAGGCAGTGTGTCCTGACTTTAATTGTTTTCTCTTCCTTACTTGTTTGCCTTTTGCTAGATTCACAAAAGACTCAAAAACTCTAACTAAAAATTCATTTTTCTTTCAGTGTAATCTGATTAAAGAGTATTGTGATTGGTGGTGCTTAAAGAAATTTTCACTCATGTTCACTCAATCTTTGTTTTCTGTTTATATAATTTTTTAGGACATAATGATCTCATTCCTCATGGAGAGTTGATACATGTACATGGCTCATCTCAATTCTACTTCCAACAATTTCTAGTACCTTTCCTCCCACTCCTACAATCACTAGGTAACTAGCCCATTTGCAAAAGATTTATCTCACTCCATTCTATGGTGTATCATTTATTTTAAGCTTTTTCTATAATATCTCAGTCCATAGAGAACCCAGAGCCATCCTTTAATGACTAAGATATGATGCAAGAAGATTAATCTCTGAAATAAACATTTTTGGTCACAAAAACTTCCAGAAAATCCCCAAATGAATTAGAGAAATTAGGATGAGCTGGACAGGTTATACGCTATATTCTAAAATATATTCAGGATGTGATTGAAAAAACAGTATATGTTTAAATTAATCTCATGGTAAATAATCCCCATATGTTCCCAAAACATCTTCCACATAGTTCCTGATAATTTCTTAATCAGTTTTGGAATTCCTCTTTGTGACTGTCTCTGGATGCATTGTGATGGTTTAGCTGATTTCCTGAATCAGTTCAGTATGCTTTCATGTCATGGACATTTTGACAGTGAGGGAAGAGTTAAAAGCAACATGGTCTTTGATACAGTGAATAATGTGGATGGTAATACACCATAATGTTCTAATGATCCTGCCTTTTATTGGTAGCATTAGACACAAGTATCCACAGTAATTTTATTAAACCTCTCAAAGACACTTGCAAAACAGTATTTTCAGAGATGTTCCATGAGGCCAAAAATGATGGGTTAAGTGGGATCAAAGAAATGAGGAATATTTGCGAATGTCTAGTAAGTTACTGGCAATAAAGAAAATTATAAACTAATATCCTACACAGCAATAGATGCACAGATGTTTGACAAAATCATTTTAAATTCTTTGTTTGTTTGTTTGTTTGGTATTGGGGAAGGAACTGAAGACCTCAAGCTTTCAAGGCCTGCGCTCATACTGCTGAGCTAAATCAACAGCCTGACAAAATCATTTTAAATGTACTGAATTAGTGTAAAAATTGAATAATATTTCACAACCAGGTGGATTTTATTCTTGGTATGCAGGGCTGACTTAGTATTTGAGAACTGATGGATATAAATAAAGGAGTAAAGAGAAAACCCAGTAAGTAGGAAACCTGCAAGTGACAAAGCCTAGGTGTACCGTGTGGATGCTCTCAGCTGAACGCAACGCTGCACCTGTTGATTCCCCAGTCACCTCTGTCCACGTGTCTGTCTGTATTAAGTGGTAGATGATTCTGGATTCTGAGAGGCGGGGAAATCACTAAACAATTCCTAGACTATGTCACTACGTTTTTGGGAATGGACTCTGGAAACTTTAAAAGCTGTGGCTTAGATTTTTTTTCCCTGGAAAGATAATTTTTGCTTTGAATAAGCACATTAGCATTTCTTTTCCTCAAAACCCCAAATATTCAGCTATAAATACTGCTCCCATTTCTTATATGAAGAGAGATTTCTCAGGTCTTAGATGCTGGCCATGACAATGAGGAGAGAAATCTGTGGTGCGAAGGAGGTGCTTGGTCCCTTCTACCAAGGTTTCCCAGTACCTTCAATGCCTGGAAGCATGTGAGGAATATCCTCACTGCTTTGAGAAAATTCAAAGACCAGGTAGTGAAGCTAGCTACCCATTTCTTCTCCTGTGGAGGTTTATGTCATGGTTTGTATCACTGTGGGATGAAAATTATCATGCTGTATATAGTAATAAGATGCAAGTAATAAGTATAGTAATAAGATTCAGACTCCAGGCTGCTAACAGTGAGAGTGAAATCTGTCCCAGATCTAGTGCTGCTGAACCTTCATGGGACCCTAGATCTCAAGTTGGTTGCATCATAGATTAGGCATTTAGGAGCTTTCCCTGACTTCTGTTGATACCAAGCTAACCATTTGCTTATGCCCTGACTCACCAATAATTGATGGTGGCTGTCTTTCCTATTGATGCAGATATGGAGTAGGGAGACTGGGTTATCTGAATGTCACATCTGGCACCTATCATTAGAAACAAAAAGCACTACCTTGGGAATTAGTTCAATGGCATAAGTACCTGCCTGGCAAGCGCAAGGTCATGAGTTCAATCCCCAGTACCAAAAAAAAAGAAAGAAAAAAAGAAACAAAAAGCAAACATTCACACAATTAAACATGGTAAAAGAGAACATTTCCAAAGAACCCAGCTGCACTGAGCACATTAGATGAGGAAATTTCCATTGTTCTTCCATATCTGGGATCCAGAGCAGCAGGAGCCCCACAAGCTGACTGGAGACCCTCATGTCTGCACTGAGTTCTCACTGGGAGAGACTCCTGCTCAGGGTGTGACTGGTCTGTTAAGTAGTCTTCAAAGCAGTAAGCTGTGCTGTGACAACATGCAAATCAGCAGGGCTGTGCACAGCTGCAGGACAATCTTTTGTCATTATCTCAGCACAGCACCAGTGTCCACAGCACCAGTGTTGCCAGATAAAGAGAACAGTTTTTCTTATGGACAGCAGATTACTCCATTTAGGATATTTTGTTATAAAAATAATGGAGAAATGATTGAGATCCTAAAATGAATCTGGGTCTACATTTGTAATATGTTTTTTAGGTAGGGTTCTGTAGAGGAATACTGGTGTTCAAAAGGAGCGTACATAACAGTAAGTCTTACAGTCTATGTTACCAGGTTGATAACCTACTCTCTAAGTTTACAGACCCATGCAGAGGCAGCAAGGGAGGAAGTCTGTGCTGGGAGGACAAAAGTAGAAATGCTGGTCTTTTCAGAATGGTCCTGGTGTCATTTGTGTCTATGGTGGGTCTCCTGCCTTCTGGCTTATAGATCAATGCTACTCAATTCCTTTAAGTACCTCTGGTTCCAGAAGTATTCTAAAATTACTGAATCAAAGTAACACTTCCCCTGTTAAGGGGATAAACTGACAGAATCTGTGATGAGGGAGATATGTAAAGTGCGCTTGTTAAGGAAAATAGAAGGAATAGATAACTCTAAGCATTAGTCTCTACAAATTTGAGGGACAAAAAAAAAATGAATAAATTAACCCCTTGCCCAGGAAAATTCCTCCTTTTGAGATAAAATGGAAGAATAAAAAGGTAATAGTGATCCTCATTAGATATAAGTATTAAACCTGGTAATATGTGCCCTGCTATGATGAGAGTCTGTTTTGTTGTCATTTACGACAACAGAGCAGAGATTCTTGTCACTGACTTCTGTTTGGGTGCTTTCAAGTTTCATAAATATAGTAAATTGAATTTGAGTGCCCTGGATCCAAATATGGACCAAGGAATAATGGGTCATAAGTGATATTATATTTGAGTTTATGTTTTGAGGAAACTCGAGTGACAGACTTTCCACATACTTATTCTGGGTGTCAGCTGCTCAAAAGAAGGGTTAGAAATTACAAGTAAGTACCACCAATGAAAGAACTTTGTCATAATTTAGAGCCTTTAAACGTTTTCATGTTTGTTATACCTATCTATTCCACTGTGACACAACAAAAAATGAAATAAAAATATTTTTGGCATTCTGAAAAGGAAGGTCTGATGATGATGTAATCTCTGCAGTTCTTCACATTGGGGACACAGTCACTGTCTCTGACTAATTACTCAGCTCTGGGACAGGCCTGTTAGATCTTCATCACTGCGCCTCATGAAGTAGGGAAGAGTCCTGGGAGCGGGGTTTCCCCAAGACCCTGGGCATTTGTTCCTCAGTCCAGTACCTTAGCCAGAGAATCAGTGTCCCACTCAGAAGATCTGCACCACAGCCCTCCAAGGCTTCTCGAGACAGGCTGGTACAGAACGGAGCCTCCTCATTCACCTCATCCCATCTTTCCCATCTCTACATCTTCCTTCCTTCTGAGGAAGCTAAACATCCTTGGCTCTACTAGAAAAATATCAGGAGTTTCTGACTCATGTAAAGCCTCTAATCACGTCATAGACTCTGAGGAAGAAGCAGCTGGGCCCTGAGGAACTGATTAAGTTTTTGTTGTGGCCTGTATCACTGTGGGTGGATCACTGTCCCACTGGTAACAGTAATAGGTTGCAAAATCTTCAGCCTCCACGTTGCTGATTGTGAGAGAGAAAGAAGTCCTGGACCCACTTCCACTGAATCGAGCCGGGACTCCCGAGGCCAACTTTGATGTTTGATAAACCAGGAGCTTTGGAGAGGCTCCTGGCTTTTGTTGGTACCATTGCAAGTAGCTAGTGCTTACACTGGAGCTGGCTGTGCAGGTGATGGTGATTTTCTCCCCTGGGGAAGCAGTCAGGGATGCTGGAGACTGGGTGAGCACAATCTGTCCATTGGACACTGTGGTCATGGAGAAGAGATGAAAAGAGATTATAGAGGTTATTATAGATGGAGACACAGGAATGTCATATCACATAATACATAGGAACAGTAACCACAAACCTGCCTTAACCTCAATTTCTATAGTAAAAAAAGTGTCAGTTTTGAGTTTTCTTTTTTCTTACCAGTGACACTGAGCAGTAGGAAGGTGAGAATTTGAGCCTGAAAATCCATTGTGTTTTGTGAGCTCTGCCTCAGGCTAAACAGATCTATTAGTATCACCCCTTAAAAACATCTCTGAACATTTTGTGGTTTCTGAGCAAGCGATATGCAAATCAGCAGGGTGCAGGTGCTCCCTGGCTTATACATCCATGTGACACTTCAAATTTTACATAAATGTTAGAAATTCTTACAGGAGAAGGATGTGTTCATACTTCTTTTCTGAAGTGATCTACATTCGTGGCAAGAGCATTATCTAAGTATTCTGTGCTGATGCTATTTTGACCAGGCTAGCATGGAAAGTTCAATTGGGCAGCATAGAAGGTTTTTTCTCCAAATAAAAAGCCGGTAAGAGGCCCAGGTGGGTGCCAAGGAAGTGAGCAGTGTAAGACCCTGTCCTTCTTTCTTCTGCTGCCAAGACAAATAGTTATTCTGGTTGGACCTGAACAAAGGACCACAGGCTTGGAGCTGATGGTGGCCTTCTTTCTTGCAGACACAGCCAGGCATCCTGGAGACTACGTCTTCATTGTGTTTCTGTAAGTGCCTGTAAATAGGAATCCATGTAACATTTCCAATGTATTAAAATCAGAAATATTGAATTTATCAAAAAATCCGACAGGCCTCAACAATTTTTTTTCTTCCACACGATAGTATCATTGTCCAATTTTAAATAATCACTTTTTTACTTTTTACCACTGAGACCCAGAGTACCAGGAAAAGGAGAAAAAGACACTCTGACTCCATCCTGCCTTGGTTCATCTGTCTGAGCCACTCAGTGCTGTGGTCTCCTGATAAACTTATGAGCAGAGCTCTCAGTGGGCAGCCTTGGCCTCAGGAGCCTGTGTAAAGCATCAAGAAGGTAAAAGTAACAGGAAGAGCACTGTGCTGAGCCATGGCATTAAATAACTGCAAGAGAACTCAAAAATGTCTTTAGTCCTTGCAATGTGTTTATGTGCCCACATGTGTCAAGGTATAACCTTCAAACTAATTCTCAACCAAAGTTTGAAATCTCTTAAATAACTGCTACTGTCATCAAGAAAACAAAAATTACATTTGTAGATGTCTTGTTATGTCAGTGTATGATTTCAAAATTTTATTGAAACATATACCTATGACCTCAGTACAGAAAATATATTTATGGCACTGTGTGAAATTAGGAGAGTATACAGCTCATATCTCTATCTCAGTTTCTTTTTTCAATTTTAAATTCTTATTTGATGTTCCTCTTAGATATCTATCTCCAAGGCATCTCAGTATATCCAAACAAGCCCTCTGCTGTTTCCTTCATGACAAAAGAAACACTCAAAAAATGTGACCATGGGCTGGGGGTTTAGCTCAGTGGTGTAAGCGCCTGCCTGGCAAGCACAAGGGCATGAGTTCGATCCCTGGTACTGGAAAAAACAAAAAAATGTGATCACTTCCTTATGAATCACTCTTTCACTGTTCTTCAGTTTCTGTCCCTTTCTCAATAAACCTCTCAAGTTCACTGATGTTTCCTTGGCTCCAACAGATCTAAGATGCCACAGGTCCTCCTGTGGGTTGTAGATGAAATACCTGGTGCTCCAAGTCCTTGTAGGCTATTAGTCTTTTAACTGGAATAAAATATAAAATATTTGTTAAACCATAAAATACCAGTGTAATGATTTTGTATATGACAATACAAAACTAAGAGTATCAGTGCCAGGACTTTCTTAGCAGAACAAGTTTCAGCACACTGAACAGAGCCTCCGGCGGAATAGAATCTATTTTAAGGAATGTATAAGAAATGAAGTGCATAAGAAATGAAGAAATCACATTTTTTCAGCTCCTCCTACCCTGCTTCCTCTGACCTTTTCTCTTCTGGAGCACTGCCATTGCCCAGAGCAAGTGGGATAATGGGGTCCAGGTCCATTTAGGGTCTCTTCCTTCCTCAACATGGACTGATCCATGATCAGGGGCAAGTCCAAGAAATTGATCATGATCATTTGCATTTCCTCAGAAAATAAATCAAATATAGATTCATTGATATTCAGTTCTTCGAATCATATTTTTATTAAATACATCAATGTGTCAATCCACCATCTCACTATAGCTAGAAACCAACCAACATATAATTCAATGGCAAATTGACCCCTTACCAGAAAACAAACAGGAACCACTATTGGTAGAGCACCTTTCATTATGCTTAGCTTTCTTTTCCATTGTTTATTCTTTATTTTTCTCTTTTTCCTAAAATATTAAGTTTTGGAGGAAAAAGTGGAGAAGAGGTTAATTTTTCAATATCTCATTTATATGCATTTTGCCTTCTTAAAACTCGTGTTTTCCTTCTGCATGGCTTAACTCACAGATCTGGTTACAGGTGGGAGAGTGAACATTTCTCCCATCATTCAAAGCAACTCTTGTCTCCTTTCATGACTCCCAAGTATTGTTTGGTGTACCGCCTGATTGAATTCTTAGTGTAAGCCTATCCTAGAAAGTAAATGTGGCAGAGAAATTGTTTCTGCCAGTGAGATCAGTTCCTTGGCTATAGTGGTCTTTGTTGATCTGGCAGGTTGGCCGATATCTGAGCTCACCTACCTGATATGATGCTCAGAAGTCCTGCTCCAATATCAACAAAGCACTTTATATGTGAGCAAGGAGCACATAGCTCCAGGCCTTATGAGCACACAATCTAAAGCTTTCCTTGATATGTAACTGAGACAATGGGAGGCAGAATGCAGAAGCAGGAAAAATTGGATTTTGGTGCTAAATGTGTGTGACTTGAGCAAGTGGTCCCCTCAAATTCCTCTTCTAGATTTTTCATTAGCTTAATTACCAAAATTCCCTTACCTTCCTCATGAAGTGTAGGTTGAAAATGAGACTGAAAACACCAAGATTTTTTCATTTACAAAGTAAAAAACAGGATATGTAGAAGAAACATTGTCTAAAATTGTCTATGGTCAACATGAAGACCAATGGAAATTACAGGCTAATAGATACATCCAACTGAAAGCTTCATAATGTTACCAAGACTGGATATATTAGTCATTAAGTCACATCATTTCAAGTGTAAATTAAAACATTTAATTCAGTTTGCCACATATACCACCAAAAAGACCTATTGGGATAGAAAATTTAGGATAAGGCACATAGATTACATACTTTATGCTATACTATATTCAAGATGTAAGAAAAAACAGTGAATGTTTAAGTTAATCCTGTGCTAAATACTCACCATATAATTACAAAATATCTGCCATATAGTTCTTGCTAATTTCTTACTCCATTTTGAATTCCTCTTTGTGAATGTCTCTGGTTGCATCTTTATGCCTGAGCCTATGCTCTGAATCAATCCCATACATTTACATTTCCTGGTCATTTGACTGTCAGGCAGAGCCAGGAGTGACAGGACTCTTGATGCAGTGAAAAACATGGATGGCAATGCACCATGTTGTTTTAATGATCCCGCATTTACTGGTCCCATTAGGCAACAATACCCACTGTAATTTTATTACACCTCCTAAAGACATTTGCAAAACACAACTTTCAGAATTTCTTCATGAGTGCCAAGAATAATGGGCAAAGTGGATTCAAAGCAGGAGAAATATTTGGCAATGCAGAATTAGTTCCTGGGAATAAAGAGAAGTAAAACCAACATCCTACATAACAGTAGATGCACAGATATTTGACAAAATCATTTTAAATGTGTTCAATTGCTATATAAACATTGAATAAAGTATCTTCACCAAGTGGAAGTTTTCTTAGTATTTGACAATCAATCAATATAAATAAAGGAATAAAGAGCAAAAATCAGGAGTTAAATAGGTAGCTTGCAAGGAAAAGAGAAAGTTTATTTAGACAGTGAGAGTGATCTAGAGGAAGACCAAGGAGAAATGAGTATCATTCTAAAGAAGAGCACAGGGTGAAAATGCAAAAAGGCAGAATGGGAGACTGGAGCCCATCCTGCAAAGTAGACAAGTTAGAAAAGCCAAGTAGGGCAGACAGAGGGTTTAGCAATATGTCGTTGAGTATTGACCAAGGTGGATTGTACAGAAATCACCCTGCTGGTATCAGCTCTTAGAGCTACAAATTAAATCACACTGAGACCCATAAGATATCACTGTGAGCCTTTCAATCAGTCTGACTCTGTTGCACTGTTGTTCATTTTGTGTAAATACCACACAATTCTGCATATTATTCTAGAAAACTTATTTGTCATTGAGTTTTATCATTATAATTTATCATTCAAACTTGAAACTTGTACATTTTATTCTTCATTCTAATTGTGTCAAGTCCAGGGAAACATGAAATAATTCTTGTTCTAAATAGAACAGTAGATCACATATTGCTCAGATCAATATGTTCTTGGAAAAAATTTCATCATTTTTTAAGATTGACAAAGATAGTGCTAATTTTATGTGAGTCCAAACTCATGAACTGAATTTCATATAATGTATTTTAACCATATTCCAGACAAAGATTATGATCTTATAGTAGAAAGAACGATAAATATAGAAACAATTTAATAACCTAGAGTATATAATAAAGATGACAGTACCAAAATACATAGCAATGGTAATCTGTGTTAAATATCTGCCTTTTATGATATGTATTGTAATATCACAAATTATATGATCATTATTTCCTAAAGAAGAATACTGTGTTAAGTGAAAATCTTAAAGAACATTTTCAAAACAAATATACAAGAAAGTCAATCATGTGTCTGTAGATTCATGAACCATCCACCAAAGTGATACCAGCTGTTGCAGTAGCAAAAGAAGGACTGGCTTTCCCATGCTGGGGTAGACAAGTTGGCTGTAATTGCAGCCTCCACTGTCAAATGATAAACAGGCCCATTTGATCATGCTTGTACAGGCTTCAGAGTTCTTTGATAGTTGAGCACTCTTAGATGAGTCCTGAAAAGCATTCCCTTAGGAACTTTTCAAGAATCAAAAGCCCAAGTTTTCTTTTTCCAGTTGAAAAATTTAAACTTTTTCACCTTTGAAGTTGTAATGAAAAGGTTCTTGTTGATTGTTGAGAATGCTTCAAGCATCTTTCCTATAGTCCTGATGCAAAGGCCTTGATATGTGTTTAATGCTAGTATCTTTAGAAACCATATCTTGTTTTGCTCCCATTCAGACGGTGCTTACATTTTGATGAAGCTGACAGCATTTCATGTAGCATTTGTAGCACTTTGGCAGTATTTCTAAGTACATAATCCCTGTGGTCCATAAATGCTAAATATGTGTGTCTTTCCTTTGGTGTGATTACTATACTTATTTCAGTAACAGCATCTGGAGTGACTGTCATCAGGATTTATTCATTTGTTAATATAGTTGAGCAGCATTGACTGTGAGTTAGAGTGAAAGTGAAACAATCTAAGTCTTAGTTATATTTCAGTGGTAAAATGAAATACTGGAGTCAGTAAACTTATAAACTGTGTGGGTATATTCTTTACACAGGTTTGTGGGTTCCAGGTTACTGCAGTGTGGGTCCATTGTTTTCCACCTGTGCAAATGTGACATAGCATAGCAGCCACATATAGCATAGCAAAATCACTGACTGTATGGACAGGAGAAGGAAGAAGAAGAGGAAGAAGAAGAAGGAGGAGGAGGAGGAGCAGGGGGAGGAGGAGGAAGAGGGGTAAGAGGGGGAAGAGGAGGAGGAGGAAGAGGAGGAGGAGGAAGATGAGGAGGAAGGAGGAACCAGGGTACAGTACATCCCCTGCAGCACACTGCCTCCATGAGTGAGCACCATCCTGCTAGAATCCACATCTTAAAGTCTCTGAAATGCACCAACCTGGGACCAAGTCTGCAACACAAAGCCATTGGGAAACACTCAGGATCTAAGCAGTACAAGTCCTGTAACTTGAAAGCAGTGCTGCCTTGAGCCTCACTCAGTATCTTTTGCTGGAACTAGGACTGTGTGTGGATTTCAGTATTTAAAACTACTTTGTCAAATAACTACACACTGAGATTTCTAAGCTTCCCTAGCATCCTAAGCAAGATTTATCCTATTAGTATCTCCTTTGTAAGTGCTATGGAGGAGGGAACTAATTGTACATAAGGAACCTGAAAACCTGCAGAGCTGGGTTTTGGATTGAAATTGTGACCCTGTAGGGATTTGAGATTGACTTGAGGGAGAGCAGTGGGCAGAATATCAACCAGCCTTGTCATGGTGGACAGTGAAGTCATTGTAACAACGTCTGAACCTCTGTCCAACAAATATGCTGGGCTGAGCTGGGCCTGGTTGAAAGGAATCATGAGTTCAGTCCTGCTGCTGCTGGTCCCAAGTCACCAGGGATTTTGCTGGACTTAGATCAAACAGTGATTTCCTTTAGAGACCCAATCAAAATGTTTTTCACTATATAAAAATAATATGCACAATTTAAAACATATAAAGCAAAGGAGAATGTAGTACTTTTTCTTTTATATCTAACAAAAAAGGTCAATTTTAAGGGACTTTCATGGCTTTAAAATCCTTTAAAAACCTACAAATATTAGAACAGGAGTATGTAAAATAGAGCACCTTTCTAGATTTTATTTGCTCTTGACTCCACGGCCCCTGAGCCTCCAAGAGTTGTTTCTAAATTCTAGCCATTCTATTGCTATCATTGTCCCATGTCAATGCAAGTTTGATTATGTAGCTCTTGATAGTGTTTGGGGAGCTTGCATCTCACTAAAGTAGGACATGAGTATACTTACTTCATGCCTCTTGTAAGAATAACAACAAAAGACAGAACAGAATGGTGAGGACTGAATGTTCCCACTGTGAAGAGGCCCAGGTGTGGTGGGTGTCCGTCCTCTGAGTGTAAGTGATGGAGGCATCCTTGGTTAGGGACTGAGGAGGTGGACAGACTCATCTATCTACATGGGTCAGTGTAAGATCTCAGCTTTCACCTCTGCTCCACGCTGTCCACTCTCATGAACTGTATCTCCCTGTGACATTTACAAGTTTGATCGAAAGGCAGTTAATATACTGGGGCCAATTCGCTCACATTATTAGAATAAAATCATTTTATTTTAAAATTTTATATTAGTCGCATTTACTTGTCTGACAATGATTACAGGCAGAAAGATCTTGCTATTAGAGGTGAACTAAAAAATTGAATTTAAGGGTTCAAACTTTCCTAAGATAAGTTAAATCCTTATGGTAAAATGATCACAGCACTGTTCCACAAATGCCATCTAAGATGGATCAGGAGACTAGAATTCAGTGGAGCAGGAATCTGTTTAAAATACATGAGGAAACACTGTGCAAACCTCAGTTCCCTCTGGGTGAGAAGAGAGCAGTGTCTGCCTGAGCTGATTTGCATGTTCAGTCATTGTACCATGGCCCAGTCTGCTCAAGTCATCTTAAAAGGCAGCTTCCCAGGGCCTTTGTGGATCAGCACCCTACTCAGGCTCTCAGAGATGGGGTCTTGTGCTCACTTCCTGTTGTTTGTGCTGCTCTGGGCTCCAGGTAGTTGAGAGATGGCGGGTACTGGGCACACTTCTCAATGCCAGGTTTATTTCCTAAGTTTGAGGTGTCTTGGTGAATTGAAATAAAGCCTTTACTGTAGATGTCACTTCTAATGTCCCCTTTGGTTTTCTGATTTCTTAATGCTGCCTGTGACTGTGATGACCAGTGTCACCTGTGCAATTGTCTTAGTTTGCCAAGCCTAAGTGAATCTGTTGCTATCAATTGTGTGTTTATCATTTCAGGCTCCAGTGGGGACATTGTGCTGACCCAGTCTCCAGCCTTCCTTGACCGTCTCTGCAGGACAGAAGGCCACCATCTCCTGCAGGGCCAGCCAGACTGTTGAAGATACAGATGAGGATGGTGATGGTACAAGCTTTCTGCACTGGTACCAACATAAGCCAGGGCAGCCTCCCAAACTCCTGATCTATGAAGCATCCAATCGAGCCTCTGGGGTGCCTAACCGGTTCCATGGCAGTGGGTCTGGGACAGACTTCACCCTCACCACTGACCGTGTGGAGGCCGAGGATGCTGCAAACTATTACTGTCAGCAGAGTAAAGAGCTTCCTCCCACAGTGCTCCAGTGCTGAACAAAAACCTCCCCAGGCAGCTGCTCACGGTGGCTCAGCCTCACAGACGTTCCTCTTTTGCAATGATCTTTACACTTATTTAGGATGAGGGCCCTAACCATGAAAGAGAAAGTGTCTTAACTTATTTGTGCATGTGTCATGGAAGGTTATTAATAATTTACTATTTTCCTGAATCAGCCCAAACCTCAGTGGTAGTATTTCTCAATGCCTTTTCTAATTTCACTAACAACTTAGGGACCACAGAAAAATTTTAAACTTAGAGACATTTTTCTCTGTCAGCTCAAGTAAAACGAAGTTTGAGTAGTAAAATTTGTTTTATCTTTTGCAGTCAGACCCATAGTCACACACGGTTACCTCATGTTCTCATTATTTGTATTTAAAGTAAAAATAAATCCTCAATAGTTTTTAGAAAACTACAAATTGTGATGTCGTTGTCTTGCTTATTGAATGGGGATGTTTCCACCTTTGTACATCTCACAAAGTCCTCAGCTTGAAATCACTAATGCCCTTTTCCAGTTATTCAACATTCGTGTCTCTCCTCTAGAGTTCCTTCTGATGGCGAGATCTGGGTCTTCCCTTGTCATGTTATCCATGTTCTGATCCCACTGGTAGGATGGAATCTGGAGGCCTAGAGCTGCCCAGCCACAGCCTCTGGAGGGTCAGTTATTACCTCCTCCCTCCAGAGCTGGGGCTGCCCCAGACTTCCCCCTCCTTGCTGAAGGAGCTCAAAACCTGAACAAAACAGTGTTTGGCAATCACTGAATCATGTCAGATGCACATGTTTATAGTTTCTAAGTTCACAAACATTTTTAACTACTCATGAAAATTGTATCATCTATTTTCTATTACTCTACGTTATTTTCACAAACATGGTGATTTAAAAGCACACAGGTGAATAACTGCTTCATGTCTATCAGTCCAACTTCAGGCAGATGACAGTGGGTGAGACACTCTCAGCATTCCAGCTCTTGGTCACCTGCTGTTCTGTGTTCCAGTGCAGGGTAAAAAACAAAATCAAAGGAATAAAAGGACTAGTTTGCTCAATGTGTTTGTTGCCTTAGAAACCTCATTTTGCCATAGAATACTAAATAAATTTCACAGTGCTATTTATTCTTTAATTCTCACATTGCAGAGGTGAACTTTTCCATTTTACCTCTTGTTTGATCAGCATGATGTATAACAGTGTGGTTACAGTCTCTGTGTCTATCTTTCATTAAAGTCTTGGGGACAAATTTTAGATGCCAGCATCACAGTCTGTGGACAGAAGAGGCAGCCACTGCCTGCCACAGAGGATCTCAGAGCCTTCTGGACAGGCGTGGGTGAAATCCCCTTGCTAGGTTCTGATGAAAACCAGAGGAATTTCCCGTGCTTCCCAGTGATCACCTGCTGAGAACCTTAATGGGATGACCTTTTTTTAAATGAGAATTCATCTAGACATATTTCCTCCCTACAATGTCAACCTACATATGATATGGTGACAAATAACTGCTGTGTTTCAACAAGTGCAGGCTTCCTGTACTGACTTGGCTCATCACAAACCTCTCCAGAGCATGTGCTCTGTGAGGCTCAGCAGAGAGCTTCCTGCCTGCACACAGCGGCACAGCAGACAGCATCTGTGATCTGGTTCATCAGAATCAGGAAGGGCAGAACTGGCCTGTGCTGTCCTGCACTGAGGAAAATAAAATCGGAGTTGAACATCATCCAGGGAGCTTCTAGCCTCAGGACTCAAACACACTGTATTCTGTGCAGAAAACATAGCATCCTTTAAAGATGCCTCTGGCAAGGAGGAAAGCTAGGAAATACACAGGGGTGAATGTGAGTGCCAGGACCTTGACACCTTCTCAACGAGCCCTCATATCTGTATTTTCCTCTCACATCATCTGTCACATCTTCTCTTAATCTAGTTTTTGTTTGTTTGTTTTTACTAGCTGAGCACAGGAGTGGAATATTTTAAAGAAAATAAATGCGTTTCTTACAGTCCTGGAGACTAAAAGTTCAAAGTCAGCATTTATTGGGCCTCTGATTAGGATGTTTTGCTCCAACATAGCACTGTGGAGAGTTTAACAGGGAGACACAGTGAGCCTGGTTTTCTCTTAGAGTTCCTTCTGATGGCGAGATCAAGGTCTTCCCTTGTGATTTGTTACCTCACTTGACCTAAGCCATAACAAAAGCTTCATCTCAATCATTGAGGCAGAAGAGAAGAGACAAATTTTTCATTCCTCTTCTCTTTTTCTATTTGTGACCAACATGGATCATATTGTTCTCATCTGTACTAGGAGAAAATATAATAATGTTAAATTTGTATGACTCCATTATCACAGCACTTACAAAAAGAAAATATCGGTGCATCTGAAATGAAAACCAAATGGAAATGTGGTAACGTTAGAAAACTCCAATGCCTTACTTTCAAAAAATCTTTAGAGTATGCAGACATAAAATTGATAAAGAATCAGTCCACTTGAGTAATGGTGTTAGGAAACATAGATCTAATAGACTTACTCAGAGGTATGTACCTGAGTTGGAGTATTTTTTCTATGGCAAATATGAAATATTTTAGAATTAAGAACATTATGGGTCACATCATAAGTTTTAGGGAATTTCATAACTTTGAAATCACATCAAATATCTTTTTTTTGTCTTCAGGGATACAAAAATAGCAGGAAATTTGGAATACACATAAATATGAGAAAATTAAACACATGTCTGGAAAACCAGTGGATTAAAGAAGAAATATAAGAAGAGAAATTTTCAAATGCTGTGAATCAAATGAAAATGGAAACTCCTCAGGCCTCAATTTATAGGGTGCAAAAAACAATTCCAGTGTCAGTACATAGGGATAAGCACCCATTAAGGAAAAGTGAAGATCACAAAGTAACAACCTAACTTTACATAAAATAGAAAACCAACTCCAAAATGAATAAAAGTAAGTAATAAAGAGTAAAGCAGCAATAAATCAAGTAGGAAATAAAATTGTTTAAAAAAGAAAAATATGAACTGTTCTTAGAAGATAAAACACCTCAAAAATATTGCAACTTGAGAAAAAAGAAAGAAGACAAAGAGGACATATGACACTGCATAATTATCTTAGGGACACTTATGACAATGAACATGCAAACAATTTGGATAACCTGGAAGAAGGGGATGCAATACAATCTAGTAAATGAGAAAAAAAA